>QEAP01000072.1:0-88054 GCA_006535975.1 Chytriomyces confervae
AACAACAACAACAACAACAACAACAACAACAACAACAACAACAACAACAACAACAACAACAACAACAACAACAACAACAACAACAACAACAACAACAACAACAACAACAACAAAGAGTGAGAAACGCGAGATTCAAAAACTCAGCTTTGATTAAGTTACCCCCTTCAAAGCCAATTCCTGCTCCGCCTGCGTCAATTTCTGCGAGTGAGACTTGTCCCTCTCGAGCAAAAAGACACGATCCTCCTCCAGTTTCTGATGAAAACAAAAGTTATCTTTTGCGTTGTTTAAGATATAAGTTTTTGACGAAAGAAGCGTTACTTGGATTTTGGATAACGCCTGCGTCAACTGCAGTTGCACATTTTTCTTGTCGCAGTCCAAAGCGATCAGTTTCTTTTCCGCGTCAGAAGACGCATTTGAAAGGTCGCGTTCGAATGATTTGATGCGCTTGTTCGCGTCCAGCAGCTCAAGCTGAAGTTGCCGCAGTTCCGTCGGCTCTGTGATCAGCGCGACAATCAATGCCAAACACAGAACAAAATAAGAGAAAGCGATGCCGTAGTACCTGGCACTGAATTCGAGTTTGGAGTGTTGGTATTTCGGTTGGAATTATGTGGAGTTGCCTGGTTTGAGGAGGGTCAAAAAAATAAATAAATAAAATACGCAGGAGCGTTGGAAAACAGAGATTCAGAATATACATACAGGATTCGAGCTTGCGTCTTGGGATGCGTTTTTATAGTTTGCGAGCGTGTTCAACACATCGTCGAGGGATGCGGGATGGAGACGCGAGAAGACGGGTACCGATGATGATGGAGTGCCTGTGATTGAGGCACCTGAAACGGGTCTGGGAATGGAGGTCGGTGCTGTGGACGACGAGGAAGGGGTGGCGAGTGCGTTTGCAGGTGTTCGCCTCCTCTTAAGAGTGTTGAGAGTGTTCTGACTCGGGTTCGATTGGCTGGATGAGAGGACGGAAGAGGAAGAGGTGGAGGATGATGGCTTGAAGAGTGAGCGTCGGTGAATGTTGTCCATAAAGTCACTGTAAATATTGTTTACAGTAAAGTAAAGACGGAATGGTGAATATATATTTTACAGTTTGGTTTTTATTTATCCTTTACGAATATGCAGCACGCACAGCTCGCAAGCAGGGGTCTTGTCGCGGTCGCGGGCGCCGATGCCGTGCGCTTCCTTCAAGGTCTTGTGACCAATCAGATGTCGCGCGTGGAGCGGGGCGGCGAAGGTGTTTACGCCGGCTTTCTGACTGCGCCGGTATTCTGTTTGTTCAACAACTCGATGATTCATCGCTACATTGCCGAATCGATGAGTCAATGATTGCTCACCACTTTAACACAGGGCCGCATCCTCTTTGACGCATTTATCCACCCCGTCAACAAAGGCCCCGACTTTCCCCGACCAGAATTTCTTGTTGATGTCGATGCACGCGCTGTCGATCCTCTCATGGCTCATCTCCGCAAGTTTAAGCTCCGAGCAAAAGTGTCCATCGACAATGCATCCGATTCCTACTCAGTCCACCAGGTCTGGGGATCCAATTCTGCCTCTCTCTGGGCAAGGTCCCTCCCTACGCATCTGCCGCAAGGTGCTGTTCTCGCGAAGCATCGATTTGCGGATATTGGGGGCAAGGATCCTAGGCATCCGGATATGGGTGTGCGATTCGTTTTGCCAAACTCTTCGACAGGTTTGTTTTCATGGCTTGCTTGCCGACTGCGAATTCGAATTCATGTTGTTTTCTTTCACTATCATGTATCAGTCAGCCCGCTTCCTGCTTCGGCCGTGCAAGTACCAGAATCTCAATTTCTTATTCACCGACTCCTCAACGGCATTCCGGAAGGAATGGACGATATCTTCATGAACCAATCCTTGCCGTTAGAGTCCAACTTTGATCTGATGGATGGAGGTGACCAAAGTCCAAACTTGTCCTTGACGAAATAATGCTGATGTTTCGCATCTCAGTCGATTTTCGAAAGGGCTGTTATCTTGGCCAAGAACTAACTATCCGAACGTTCCATACGGGGGTGACTCGAAAAAGAATTGTTCCAGTTCAATTTTATCGCGAAGGACAAGAGTTGAGTATTCTTGCGCACGGTCGCCCAGTCTCAACCCACTAGTTTCATTGTATTCACACGATTCTCGCATTGTGTCAGACCACCAACCCATCTCTCACTCGATACAACATGGGAATCTCCTCTCCCACCTTCCACAACCGAGATCCGCGCCGTCGAGTCCGAATCCCCCCTAACCTTATCGAAACGCGAAGTTGGCAAATTCTGTCGCGGTGTCCACAACATTGGACTGGCGCTGTTACGCTTGGAGCATGTGCATCATCATCCTGGAGCTTCTGTGGGGACGACGCCAGAGCAGCAGCATGTGTTGGAAAAGCCGCTTGCGCTGGTGGGAACTGACTTGAGAATCAGGGCGTTTGCCCCGGCTTGGTGGCCGGCACCTCCTGCAGAGAGCGTTTAAGGTTTCTTCCTGTTTCGTTCCATCAAACACAACACATGCAGATAATAAAATGCCGACGCCAGTAAAATAACAAAAGAAACGTCATCTTAGCAACGCTGCATAATCATCCTTTTTATAACATTATTCCTAAAAAGTCTACTCATACAAAAACCCACCTTCCTTACACATCCGCACTCCTAGTCACAATCCACCCACCCCGCATTTGATTCAACGCAAGCAAAATCCCAACACTCGCACAACACCCACAAAACGCCAACCAAAACGCGCCCGTAAAACACACTGTGCCATGGCACTCCAACTGCCCACCAGCCCTCCTCGCCGCATCCACATATAAACCAAACACAAGGTTACACACTTGCCCACCGATTGCAGGCGCCCACTGGAACCAACCCCAATTCGTGCCAAACCGCTGCACACCAAACCAACGGCCGACAATGGCAGGGGCCGCGGAGAAGATGGAGCCGTATCCAAAGCCAAGCAGTAATGTCACGGGAATAAGTTGAGACATGGCGTGTCCGTCATAGAGACCAAGCATTCCCCATAGCAGAGCAGCTGTGATCATGCCGCCCCCTGCAACCAACCCCACGAGCCGAGTCAACTTGAACTGGTGCATGAGACGGTCAGATCCGAGCCCAGTCACGACGCGGCCAAGGCAGTTGCAGATTGAGATTAATCCGACGTGTAAACGCTGAGTTGCTTGGATTGTTGCAGTTGGGGTTGATTTCGGAATCAGGGCAATAACGATTGCGCCGACATTGTTGATGTACATGAGCCCAGTTCCGGTGAGGAGAATGAACGCGGCGAATAAAAGGTACGCGTCCTGCTGCGCAAAGATCGAGGGTTGTTCCAGCAATGGCTCTGCTTGATTGGACTGGTTGTCGATAAGCGGGGACTGCTCGCCGCTCACTGTTGGTAGAATTGGGGTCGAAACCAGTGACACAGATTCGATTCTGGTGGAAGCATCCGTCGTTGGGCTTGTGATGATCCCAGCCTCGATCCCGTCCTGGCTCAAGCCACGTCGCCTGAGACTCGCTGAGCAGTCGTATAAAAAGGTGGCACCGGCCATTGCACCACCGCCAGTCACGGCACCAACAAAGCATAGAAAACTGAAAATGTCCACACTTCCAGCGGGCGCATTATCTGACGCTTGGGATCCAACAATAAACAGACGCTGAAGTTGCGAAAAGATGAACGCAGAGAGTCCGAAAAAAGCGACGGGGACACCGACAGCAAACCCGTGTTCTCTTTCTGGAAGATGGGCAGATAGATGTTTGAGTTTTATGGCACGCAATCGATGGGAGAGTACCGTTTACCGTCATAGTTTTTGACACTTGTTGACAACGAGGCATTGAAAAGCCCGGAAGAGCCGAGGCCGATTAGAGCATACGCCAGAGCAAGTGCAGGCACTGGAACCAGGTCAGACGCGTATCCCGACGCAAGTCCGAGATACCCGGCTAGCAGGAAGACCCCCTGACACCCATTTTAGAACAGAATAAGAAGACCACATCGAAACACAGGGAGCAAACAAAAGCACATGATAGTTACCGCAGCAGCGCACAGTTTCTGTCGGTCGTACGTGTCGCTGAGCTTCCCCCACACCGGACCACTCAAATACTGGCCAAAGCCGCCACTGGACGCAATCAAGTTCAGCGCCGTTTGAGACAAGGACCGCTTCTGCTGAAGGGCTTGGGCATATGCTCCGAAGAGATACAGCGTCCCCGCACACGTCTGTTTTGGGTGTTGGTTTGAATGAGTCAGATATATATTGGGACGCATGCTGTTTAGCGCTGCTGCTTCAGAGCCAGTCGAGCTCGTGCGCTGGGCGTTTCTCTCGCCTACGACTCACCATGCACACCAGCGACGCGCAGAAGGCAATCTTGCGGCGTTCCTGGGTCATTTTATTGCTCCAAAAGGCAATTTTTTTGATGTCTGTCATGGAGGCAAGTTGCGATCTTTATTGAATCATCGCGACTTAAATCTGCTGGACCAGTTGAGTAGTCGCGATTCTCCAGTTGCAAAAGCTGCAGATTTTGATACAACAGTCGTTCTGGCGTGGTTCATCGATTGCCGATTGGAGAGTACGTGCCGCCAACGGGAGAAGGTCCTCTGTCGTGGATGGCCGGGATCCAGAGTCAGGAGTCGTCAACTACGAATCCAACACGTCGCTCAAGGAGATTGTGTCTCCAAGTATACGTTGGGCTTCCATAAGTTGCAACGGAAAAAAGCCTTGGGTGGACGTGTTGTTTTTGCTAGATATAGTTGAGTCGGTGCGGACTCTGTTTGTTGAGTGGGGATTTGATTTGCTTCTGTTGAAAGGAGACTTCGGGCAATAAAGGGAAGTCGATGAGAACGCTGGAGCTGGCAACAGCGAAGTGCACACTATGAATGATTGTGAGATAAAAAAGTTCTTCTTTATTCTCCGATCTTTCTTGCAGTTGAGATCACGTGCTGAAATCGCCTCTCAACACTTCCCCTCGAGTCAGTCACGGTGAGTGAGACTGCTGAGCGTGCACTTGTGTTGTTCTCAGAGAAACTTCCCCTGAAGTGCAGCGAGGGGTTGAGCGAAGTGATCAGGCGTAGCGGTCGGTGAGTTGAGGAGAAATTTTGGTGATAGAATCCGCATAAAAACCCGGTGGGAAAAAATATGCGCGACACGGTTGATTCGCTAGAAAAACCCAGTGGGAGAAAAACTTAAGCGAAGACGATGGCGACAAAAACCTGAGATATACAGGAGAAAAAGGTCGTGTAGGTGAGGCGTTAGAATGCCGGTTATAGATAGTTAGACAAGCGACGGTGTTTATTGGTTGGTTGCAGTGTGCAAGGTCGTAAAGTCGCGGTGGGATTTAAGCCCAAAAAGGAGGCAGAATTTACGAAACGTAAATTTTTCGAGTGGTTTTGTGAGGAGGTCGGCGGGCTGCATTTTTGTACTTATGTGAAAAATGACGACGGTGCCGAGCTGGACAAGCTCACGAATGAAGTGATAACGGATGGCAACGTGCTTTGACCGATGAGTGTACACGTCGCTGGTGCACTGGGCGATCGTGCCGAGGTTGTCTTCGAAGATCGAGATCGGGAGGCGCACCGGGATTTGGGTGGCACGGTGAAGGTTGACGAGGGTGAGTAATTCTCTTCCAAGTTCACTGATGGCCATGTACTCAGCTTCGGTGGACGACAGAGCGACGGTCACTGACTTAGACGATTTCCAGCTGACGGCGCCGTCTGCAAGCATGGTCACGTAACCGAGTTGGGACTTTCCGTCAGCAGTGTGGACGTGATAGGCGGCGTCTGCGTAACCGGTGAGCTGGTTGTTACCTTTTGCATTGTAGTGGATGCCGTGGTCTGACGTTGCGGCCAGGTACTGGAAGACGATCATGAGTTCGTCCCAGTGGCGCTGTGTCGGGTGGCGATTGTGCGTGGAGTGATAACTCACAGCGGTGGCGATGTCCGGTCGAGTAAGTATAGAAGCGTAATTCAGGGAGCCGGTGGCGCTCAAGTAGAGCTGGGGATTGAAGGGCGTGTCGCTGTCGGTTGCTGGCTTCGTGGCACTGCCAGGCTTTATTGGGATGGTGCGGCGCTTCAGGCCTTTAGGGTCCCAGTGCCTTTGGAAGCGTTCAAGGATCTCGCTGATGTATTTGCGTTGGTGGATGAAGAACCCAGACGGGGTGCGTGCAATTTGCATGCCGACGAAGTGGGAGAGTTCACCAAGGTCGCGGAGCTTGAACTCTGCACGCAAAGTGGCGACGGTGCGGTCAAGGGCAGCAGGCGTTCCGAACATGGCCAAGTCATCGACGTAGATGCTCAGGATGACGGAGTCGGAATCAGAATGCTGGAAGAATACGCAAGGGTCGGCGCGAGACTGCTGGTAGCCTTTCGCTTTAAGGTATGAGGTGAGTCGGTAGAACCAAACTCGACCTGCTTGTTTTAAACCATATATAGCTTTGTTCAGGAGCCATATCTTGGTTGGGTCGGCGTTGTAGCCATCTGGCGGGAGCATGTAAATCGGTGTATCAAGAACTCCGTATAAGAACGCAGAGGAGAAGTCAGCCGAACGAGTTTGCCAGTTGTTAAGTGCTGCGAGTGCCAGTAACCACCGGAACGTGGCAATTCGCATGACGGGGCTGTATGTTTCCATGTAATCGTATCCATGTCGTTGGAGGAAACCCCTGGCGACGAGTCGAGCACGAAAACGTTCGATCGACCCGTCTTGATTGAGCTTGCATTTGTAGACCCATCTGCAGGTGATGCATTTGATTGAGGCTGTTCGATTAACTAACGTGTAGGTGTTGTTGGTTTCCAGTTGCTGGAGTTCGTACGATTCGGCGTCGAGCCAATGCTGTTTGTTGGGTCCGGCCATGGCCTGCTTGCGGTTTGACGGTGAATCAGCAGTTGTCGGGGCCGGAAGCTCATCTAGCCACGAGGTCTCGCTGTCGTCAAGTTGCGCTGCAGACGCAAGAAGACAGAGCGGGTCGTTGGGCGTAGGCACAGGGGTTGTGTCATGAGCTGGGTCGGAGTTGTCGATGGGCACAAATGTGAGCGTGCTTACGGTCGACGACGGAGCGGAGGGCATTGGAACAGTTTGGGGGAGACTGGCCTTTGGGGGGCGACCGGGGCGTCTCTGTGGTGTGGTGTGGTGTTAGTTACGGTTGTGCAGTTACGAGGTCATGGGGCACTTCGGGCATGTGACGTATGGGAAGTAAATGTCGACTTCGAGGCCATGACGAGGTGAAAGGTGGAGTTGAGTGCAGTGGACTCGCGGTGTGATGATGCTTTGACGTCTCAAAGACCATCTGATCAGTTCAAGAGTTGGGACGTTGAAAGGATCGGGAGGAGGGGAAAGACCAGTGGTAAGGTGGATCAAACCTTAGGTCCGGTTTCCGCGGGCTGCGTGGTGGATTTGGTTACACTATAGTGTGGGGACGGTGTCGCAGAGTAGTTGCGTAGGACGTCGAGGGTGTGGTCGGAGAGCGTTTGCTCGTTGATAAGAACGCGACGAAGGACAGCGTTGAACACTTTAGAGTCGATCGTGGTGGTTCTAGAGTTGTCAACTGCGCCAGTCACGATTTCGGACAGGCCGGTCAGTTGTGGGTGGTAGGCGGGGGTGCCAGGGAACGAGTTTTCATCAAAGACGCAGTCGCGGAAAAGGCGAACAAGGACTTTGGACGATGCCTTGTCGACGAGAATGACAAGGGACGGCGATTGGCAACCAACGTAAACGGCGGCGCGAGAACGCGGTTCAAGTTTGGATTTGATGTCGGTCGGGTGTAGGCGGTACCACGTGAGGCAGCCAAATGCTCGGATATGCGATACTCTAGGTGAGGTGTTTGTTAGTGCTTCGATCGGTGACGGGATCTGACGATGTAGTACAGGCAGGATGTTCTTCAAGTACACAGCGTGGTCGAAGGCAAGGCCCCAGCGATTTGAAGGGAGCTTTGCTTGGATGCTGAGTGCGCGAGTCATGTTGACAAGCGTTTGTAGCGGGCGTTCGGCGCCACCGTCCTGGCTGGGGGTTTTGCGCGCCGTTTGCTGGAGGTCGATTCCTTTGGTGTCGCAGTATTCGCGGAAGGCCAAGGAGGAGCCAAGTTCCCCTGGGTCGAGACGTATGATGCCGACTTTCAAGTCATAGTAGGAACTGAGGCGTTCCACAATTCGAATGGCATGGACAAGGGGTTCGTCCTTGTGCTCGCAGTACGCATGCCAATTGAACGTGGAGCCCTGGTCTGCGCCAAGGAGGATGTACGGGAATTTGTTGTTGTGGGGAGGATTGATTTGGAGGACGTCGAAGAAGAGCATGTGTCCTGGTCTTTGGGTAGGTGTTGGTAATCCTTTTGAGGGTGCCATGTTACGGGTTGACTGAACGCAAATTTCGCAGGTTTTGAGCTTAGTGGGAAAGCGAACGGGTGTCAAGTCAGTCGTTGTTGATTTGGTCTGCATGTAGCGGATGCGCTCAGCAGATGCGTGACCAAAACGGAGGTGGCGGAGTTGGTACTGTCGCATGTCATTCAAGCGGCGCACAGCTAGTTGCTCAAGTTCCTGCTCAGTCAGGTCGCTGACACGACGATCGGCAAGTTGCACAGATGCAAGAGAAAACAGACTCGCTGGGAATTGAGCAATGGGGTGGTTAAAGATTGGCATGATGTGGAGGCCAAATCGCTTTTCGGTGCGCATGACGAATGCATGTTGATCTACGGGATTATGGGAAAGAGATTGAAATATCCAACCAGGTTTATTTCTGTTTGTAAATACGGTAAGGCACACTTCTTCGGTGTATGGTAACAAAAGGAAGTTACTGATCATACTTGATGGATAAAAAGTGCAGGCCGTTTGTCTCAAGACAGTTGGTCGAGATCAAGTTAACGATGGCATCAGGGCAGTATTTCGCATTTTTTATCTTAAGATAAAGGTTGCTAACCAACGGGATTACAGCGTCGCCGATACCAGGAGATACGAGCGGTGGGGACTTGCTGTTGGTCGTTTGGATGCCAGTGCGGGTTGGGCTGAAGTTCACAAAGAACTCCAGGGTCTTCAGGATCGGGTCGGTGGAGCCACTGTCAATGACAAATGGGGCTGGTTGGTGGGGCTTCTGGTTGAAGATGTACGGGGGTTTCCATGGTGGTTTTGGGTTGTTGGTGTTTGTGTGGAAGGTGGTGGCCCAGGCGGAGGTTTCTTCCCCTGGGAGAACTAAAAACCCTCCGAGTATCCTGGGAAGGTGTCTGAGTTGGGCGGGTTGGCTGGCAGCTGGGTCGGAGGGTCAGAGGCGTTGGGTTTCAGAAGCGCAGTGAGCATGGAGATGATCGTGTTCCGAGCTGGGGACGGGTTCTCCAGCGTGGTTGCAAGCTGGCTGATCGAATCGATCTCTGCGGCGCTGGCAGACGGTCTGGGAGCCTTTCTGGTCGGTTGGTGAGTGTTTGAACGGTTGTCCTTGTTCTTTTTGAACTCAGCATAACGTGGGTCATGTTTGCACTGCCAGGACCAGTGGTTGCCTTTGGTTTGGCAGATCTTGCAGGCGTACGTTGCTCCAGGCACGTTGCGCGCAGGTCTGTCAGGGTTGTACGAGTACTTGGTGGACGGGGCAGGCGCGGCGCGTGGGCGTTTGGCTGGACGGGCTTGAACTTCGCTGTTCGGCGCGGCAAGGTTGGTGAGCGACGGAATTGGTTGGGTCGGTACGAAACTAATTTCGTAGGCAATCGTTTCCAGGAGCGTCTGCAGCTTGTCGAGGGAGTCGCAGTCGGTGTTAGCCTTGATGCGACCGCGTTGGTGGGCGAAGTCGGGGTGGAGGCAGTCCACAAGTTTGTCCTTTTGGTTGGCAAACTGGATGCATTCGGCGAACGCGGGAATGTCCGGGTTGGCAAGGATGTTCTCGAGGACACTGTGGAACTTCGTGAAAAGTTGGGGAACGCTTTCGTGGGCTTCGTGGGTGAAGTTGTCCCAGGTCTTGCGGAGGTCCCGGACTTGGTAGTCGGAGACAGTGTTGCATCGGTTGATGACCTTGTGGTACTCAGTGTGGAGGCAGCAAGAGTCCTTGTTGACAACAAGCTTCAAGTTCGGGTGGATGGTACTCATGAGGAGGAGTAGGGCGTACTTGTTGTCTTCAAGGTTGCCTGGGAAGGTCTTGTGGGTGGTGGTGTCCACGGCATTCACAAGGGCAAAGATCCCATGGGGGGTCTGGGCATGCTGCTGGTAGCGGGCGTCATCAGCCGGGGCAGGGATTGCTGCGTTGCCACCAGCAGTGGCATTGTTACGGATGAAGTGGTAGTCAAGCGTGTGAAGGAGTCGGTTTTTTGAGAGGAGGCCGTTGAAGGCAGCAACCCACTCGTTTTTCGTGAGGGGACCGGTAAGGAGCTTGATACGCTCGTTCATGTCTCTGAAGTTAACCATTGGTAGTTTTGGTTTTTTTTTTTTTTTGTTGAATAGGATGTGCATGAAGGATCAAGAGGTAAGTCCTTTTATACGGTTTAGTTGTTCGGTATTGCGAATATGAAACGTGAAATAAAGATGGTCTGATGTTTTCAGGATGGTCTGATGTTTTCAGGCGTTTCAGTTGGCATGGTGTGTGGCGTGTTTGTTTTTGTGGAACGTTGTGTTTTACGTCACAAAAACAGATAGGGAGGATTTTGATGGAGCATTACAACTCAAATAATATGGTTGGTTCAGAGTTACGGAGGGAGTCTATTGACAGTACGGTGGGTGAGGGTGGTCGATCCGTTAGTGGGCCGCTTATCGCGAAGGTGAGTCAAGATTTTAATCGTGATAAGATTTTTAAATTGGGTCATCTCGCTTGACAGGACCTCAACAGGGCGTTCATGCAGCTGGATTCAAGCTCGCTTGGGAATCCGCATGGGGGTGTTGGGACTGTCAAAGGGCTAGAGTGGTTGCGGCTTGGTGGAAGACCGGTGGATGTGGGTGGGCAGAAGCCAGTTCCACAGGGACTGTCACTTAGTCCTTACCAGTGGGATAAGCAGTGCCAAGAGGCAGTTGCTTGGCTGTCTGGTGCTGTTTGTGGTGGGGGAATCAATGTCAGTAGGCAGATAGGTCTTTATTTAGACGACTATCTCTGTGTTGGTGACAGTGATTCGGGCGGTTCAACGAGAGACGGTAGTAGCACTGAGGTTGTGTGCACAAGTAAGGCTCCTATGCAGTAGCATGGAGAGGGGAGATTGTGTGGCAGTGTGCAACGGCTCAGTGTCGATGGGGAGGTGATGATGATGGTACACTTCAGTGGAGCTCAGGTGGAGTGCGATCAGACTCTTAATCTGTTGAAAGGAGACTTCGGGCAATAAAGGGAAGTCGATGAGAACGCTGGAGCTGGCAACAGCGAAGTGCACACTATGAATGATTGTGAGATAAAAAGGTTCTTCTTTATTCTCCGATCTTTCTTGCAGTTGAGATCACGTGCTGAAATCGCCTCTCAACAGCTTCTGTAAATAAAGTGTGCTTTATTGACGCAATCACAGTGACGGCTCCCAAATCCCTTAACTGTTTGCAGTTGAGTCTGATTTGAAGCGACGAAGTGTTTTTTTATTTTATAGCATGTCACTATCGGCCTCGCAGCAACTCCCTCGGTCGCGTAAGAAGCCCCAGCGCCGACACACCACCAATTAACTGTGACATGAGCCTCCACGCCCGAGGTATATCCATGCCAATGACATTGAACAGCGAGATCGGTAGTAATCTGGAACACACCACGCCTGTTAGGTGAACATACATGGTCTCTCGAACCCCAACTACTCACATAATGAATACAAGTGCAAGGTATTGCCAATAGATGCGGAACAGATAATCGTGAATTGCTGTCCCATACCCAGGTTAGAACAAACTTGAACGGCATTCGCAGCACATGAAACTCACCATTCTCCACAAGCTTCATTCCTTTTGGTATATTGAGGGATATTTCTTGAAGCTCTGAAACCTGTTCATCGCAGCGTTAGTGTTTGAAGGTTGCCTTTTAAGTTTGCACCAGTACCTTTTCAACCGGGTGTTCATTGACGGCAGTGACAGGGGACTCTGTCACCGCACTCGATGAAGGAGCCACCATCGTTGACATCCGAATATCGTCGTCAAGGTTTGTATCAATATGGAGTCGGCGCCGGAGTGATGTATCTGCATTCTGCTCATCCCGTAATTTCAGTTCTCGGACTTGGGAAAGTAAGTCCGATATTTGACTCTCGAGATCCGCCGCTTGCTGTTCTTTTTCTGCCACGACATTTGATAGAGCGCGAAACGCTTTGGTGGATTCTTCAATTTTCGCTTTTGCCGCAGCCGAACTCTGCTCGAACTTGACTTCGGCGTTGAGAAGTTGCAGCTCCATCCCAGACTTGACTTGATGCAACTCAGACTGAAGCCCGGCAATTTCTTCCTCCAACTCGTGAATCCGGTCTTCTTTTCCTTTGAGATTCGTTGTCCGAACAACCGACAGCTTGATGAGTTCATCAATTCGTGACTTTGCCGCCTTCAGCTCCTGCTTCAATTTAACTTCGGCAGAGAACTGGGTCTGATGCTGGATTTCAGCCAGAGAATCGCATGACTGGATGCTCTTGTCCAGCTCGGACTGCAGCCGCGCCAGTTCCACCTCCATGTCTGAGATTCGGGCTTCTTTTGCTTGTAAATTGGTGGAGCGCACAATTGATAGTTTAACGAGTTCTTCAACGCGGGATTTTGATTTTGTGAGGAGCTGAGATTGATTCATTGTTTCCGCTTTCAGAACGTCTCGTTCGGTGCGAGTTGTTGCTAACGCCGTTTCCAACTCTGAAATCTGCGAATCTTTGGTTTTGGCCATTTCAGATGAGAAGGACTCCAACTGCGAGATTTTTGAATCTTTTTCAAGCATCATTTGTGATGACAAGGATTCCAACTCGGAAATGCGCGACTCTTTTTCTTTGACTATCTGGGACAAGAGATCCAAATCTGAAATTTGCGCCTCCTTTTCCTGCATGATTCGCGATGACAAGGACTCCAACTCTGATATTCGCAACTCTTTCACTTGGACTATTCGAGAATTCGCCGATTCCAATTCTGTGATTCGCTCTTGTTCCGCTTTGGTAAAACCAGCCAACGCCGTCTTTTCATTTGCCAATTCGAGTTCAAGCTCAGCGATGCGAGTTTCCAGCAGATTGAGCACGGTTTTCCAAGAGTCAACATCTTCTTCTAAACGGGCCGTAAGACTTTCGATCTGCTGGTCTTTCTCTTCCAAGTTGAATTGAGCAGTGTTGTACAGAATGGCTTGCTCTTGACATTTCGTGTTTGCTTCATCAAGGGCTAATTGAAGGGCGTTAGCGCTTGATAACGCGTCTTGCTTCAGCTGGGAAGATTGTGCAGATAATTGGTCGAGCTCGGCCTGGAGGCCATCGTTCCGTTCTTGTAAATCAATAATCCGCTGCTGCAGCTCGTCAACTTTTCCTTCATCAGACATTTGTACGGACGCAGCGTTCAAATCCAGTTGAAGCTGTTCATTGGTGGTTTTGAGTTCCATGACAAGTGCTTCCCAGTCCATTTCATTTGCTGCGTTTTGGGAACCTGACTGTCGCCGCTCTTGTTCCTGATCTGCCAAAGGAGCGTCCATGTAGGTATCCTCGAGCGATCGGCTGCCAGGGTCGCCTCGGTCGCGCAGCGAGGTCATTCCAGCTTCAAGTTGCTCATTCTTTTCTTCGAGTTCCTGAACAAGTGCTTCCAAATCGGTGACATTTCTTTTCAAGTTGGCGCATCGAATGACGGACGACCTCACGTTTTCAATCATTTTTTCCTTCAAGGCTTGCATTTCGGATTGCGCAGCTGAAAGTTCTGACTGGACAGTGGATTTCTCAGCTTCGAGGTTCTGGAGTTGCTGCGCAAGTTCAGCATTGGAGTTTTCCAGTTCTTCCAGTTTGTCATTGTAACTTTGAAGGACAGATTTCAGTTCTTCTTCTGAATGCGAGTTGTATTCTTCCAAGCTTGATTCCATGTGCTGTGTTTTGGGTTGGGATTGCGATTGCGAGGACAGCAGCGCGGCTTCAAGCTCGGCGCATTTTTGTTTTAAACTAAGGAATTCAGCATCTTTATCCGCGGCATTTGTCTCCCAGCGTGACAACTCTTGCTGGAGCTCAATGATTTCCTTCTCGTTTTCAGACTGAAGGTGATTATACTGTTGTACAGCTGCTTGAACAGTTTCTTCCGCTTGTTTGATTTCAGTTCCCAGTGCGGCTGACTTTCCTTCGGCAGTGAGTTTGACGGTTTCCAACTCTTGCGCGTGTTTGGATTTGATGTCGGCCATTTTGCCCTTCAACTCTGTCAATGCAGAATCCAAATCTTCCTTTGATTTTCGAACAAACGTCAGCTCAGTTTCAGCTGTTGTCAGTTTCGCCTCCAATGCACATTTTTGCCACTCCATGTTGGTGATATCAATGCTCGCCTTCTCACCGCGAGATTGCCAGTCTGCAACTTCCGCGATCAGCTGCTTCATTGTATTCCCAAGCTGTTCACAGCCCTGGCACGCGTCCTTGCTCAAGCTGGAAACGCTGGCTCCAGAGAGTGAGGTTTTGTTCGGTGCCGCGCGCTTTTCTTTTGCCTCCAAAATTGCGACTTTGGATTCGGCTTCAGCGCATTTTTCCTGTGCGCACTGCAGCTTCCATACAAGCGTGTCCATGCGGTTCGAAAGCTGCGTTTTTTCTTCCATCAGTTGTCCACATTCGGTGCTTTTGTTTTGAAGCAGCAGAGAAACGGATTTCAGTTTGGTTTCAAGTTGAGTGGATTGTTGTAACGAGTTTTCGAGCTCGGCCTTGATGATTTCGTTGTCTTTGATCAGACTTTGTTTGTCACGTTCGTTTTGGTCGGCGGTTGTTGCGGACGTGTTAAGAAGATTTTCGATGATTTCCTGGGTGTTATTTCAAAGGGCGAGTTAGCGTTTCAGCAGCATGAGTGTATGTTTTTTGTTGATTTACCACTTTCTGCCTCAGCTTGATAACTTCCAGGTCACTTGGTTCTTCCGTGTCGGAATATTCGACGGAACTTACGGAAGATGCCGCCGTTTTTCGGAGAACCATTTTTCGTGACCTTGACGACTGTTTTTTTTTTTTTTTTTTTTTTTTGGGGGGGGGCAGGGGGGGCAGTGGGAGGTTAGGAACAATTTCAAGACAATCAAATGGCTTTTTATATACCCGTTGTTTGGCTGAGGACGGGCTTTCCTGAGGTATTTGTTGTTGAAGCTGGTTTTGTAAGTGGAGAACTTGTTCGCGAAGGGCATTCATTTCGGCCGCTGTGCCTGCAGAAGCCGATTTCTCCTGGACACCACGCATTTTATTTTGCATGGTCTCTGACGAGTCCAACATTTTTTGGGCATAATCAATAATTTGGGCGTTGATGTGTTGCTCCATTTGATGTTTGCTTTGGAGGATATTCAGCTCACTCTCCAGCGTCTCCAGCTTTAATTGAGAGTCGGTCAATTGAATGCTGGCTTCTTTGAGGCTGATTTCCATGTGCTTAACTTTGACTTGCTCCATTTTTAAGGCATTGCTCAAAAACGCGTCTGCCTGTTTCATGTCTCCAGCAGTGCCAGTCGCTAGACTTTTGGGCTCCATGAGCTGGTCCGTCAACTCTTGGATCTGGTTCTGCAAGCATTCTTCCACTTCAGAATGGGCCATCATAATGCATTTCAACTCGTCCGCATGTTCTCGAGCAACGGCCGTGCTTTTTTCTGCGACAGCTCTGGCTTCGAGTCTTGTTTTTGAAAGCTCAATCGATAGATCTGATACATCTTTTGTCAGTTTTGACACTTCCGCGGATTTGTAGGAAAGTTCTTTGGCCAACTTGTCTCGCTCATCCACGATACGCGCTTCCAAACTTTTTTCTCCTGTCGGGCTAAGAGCGATGCCGCTGCCGTCTTTGGATGTACTTGAACCGTTTCGAGACCTTGAGAATCCTCGTGTGGGGCTCAAGGATCCTCGTTTGAAGATGGATTTCTTTTCTTGCGATTTGCTCAACAGTTCGGCTTCCAATTCTCCTTTTGCGGAAATGTGTTCAGATATTTCTCTTTGGAGTTGTCCAATTTTGGCGGCAAGATTGTTGCGATCTTGCAGTTGGGTGGCCATGAACGCGTCGTGTTTGAAACTGTCGGCGTTCAGGAACCGAATTCGTTCTTCCGATTCTGCAACATGAAGCTCCAAGCTCTTGATCCTTTGTTGTAAAGCTTCGTTTTCTCGTTTGGCCGCGTCCAGCTGCATTTGAACGCTGTTGGTTTGAGCAAGATGGTTTGCCAACAAGTCGGAAGATTTAAACACTTCGGCGTTTGATTTCTTTGACTCGGCTAGAGTCGGTGATCCCGAATGGAAAACAATACGTAGATCCTCATTCGAATCTTCACCAGGGAGTATAATTCGAGGGGTTTGGTCGTCCTCGACTGCTGCTGCAGGCTTTCTCTGGTTAAGGGTGATGAGTTTCTTCATTTCCTCGTAACTCTTGAGCTTTGTTTCGATTTGCTGCTTTGCAGTTTCGGCTTCGGCCACTGTTGCGTCGAGTTTTTTTTGGAGGTCAATGAGCTGGAACGTCAAGGCTGCATTTTGCTGCTCTGTTTTGGCGCGCGAATCGATGGATGCTTTTGTTTTGCTGACTTCTTTTTCAAGCTTGTTCATTAGAAGCGTAATTTGTTCGGTGTTGGCTTCACAGCGCGCGCATTTTTGATTTTCCTGCAAGCAAAGGTGAGCAGCAGAGTGAGATACAAAAGAAAGAAGGTACAAAAGAAAGAACGAAGTGCATTCAAGAGATACCGTAAATGAATCCGCATTTGCTTTTAACGCGTCGAATTCCAGATTCTTGTCACGAAGCTGGTCCAAAAGCGCGTTCATCTGTTTGGCGTTGGTTTCATCCACCCGCGACTTGATTTCCAATTGCAACACAGACTCTGAAATATCGGACCCAGTTTGCGTAGAGATTTTGTTGACGTTGTCAATTTCTTGGCTCGCGCCGTGCATTGTCTTCTGCGCAGCTTCCAATTTTTGAATGGTTTCCGACTTATGCGCAGTCAAGTTATCAATTCTTTCTGTGGTTGCGGCTGCATCTTCGGCGCTCGTGTGATCTGATCTTTTGCTAATGACTTCCAGTTGACGCGTGGCGTCGTTGAGTTGGGCAAGGATGGATTCTTTCTCGGATTCGAGCTTTTGGACTTTGACGCTCGCACTGCGGCGCTCGTCCTCCTTTTGCTTCAACATCCACTCAATCTCACCCAGTTTTAAAGACTGCTGCGCCAACTGCGATCCAATTGTGAAAATGGTGGCTTTCTGTCCTTCCACATTCTTTTCGGATGCATGAAGCTTCTCGATAAGCTCACTATTCTTTTTTCGAGCTTCAAATAGAGTTACTTTGTATATTGATGGGGTGCTGTCAATCAAAAGATCAGTTTCGTTGCTGAGGAAGCCGTCTACGCTGCTGCGGAAGTCATCGCGCTCTTTTCTCATGTCCGAGAGTTGGAGCCGCAACGTTTGTGAATCGAACGAGGACTCATGCTGCAGTTGCCGTGCATCTCCGAGATCCGCTTTGAGCAATTCAATCAGCTTTCCTTGCGCCTTCATTTCGAGTTCCATGGCTCGCATTTTGTCATCTTGGTTTGTGGCTCCGGTTGAAAGGAATGAGTCTTCCAGTGTCTGAGTTGCCCAATCGCGATGCGTGAGAGAGGTTTTTCCGGACAAGAGTTCTCCCTTTTTCAATCGCCGAATGTTGATTTCCATGTCTGTGACTTGAGCTTGCAAGTGGTCCCTGGACAACGTCATGTCGCGCAGTTCCCACAGATTCTGGGCAAATTCGGTTGTTAGTTTGGACAGTTGTGATCCCAGATCCAAGTTTCCTTGAATCAGTTTCGAGTTTTCTTTGATGGCTCTTCCCAGCTCATCACTTGCCGGGCTTTTTGCGTTGGCGAGCCTTGCGCTAATTCTGTTCAGCTCCTCGCGCTCTTTGGTCAGCTCAACTTCTTTGGCTGTGATATTTGCTGTCGCTTGGAGCAGTTCTTCTCTCGTCTTGACGAGTGACTTGGTGAGTTCGCTTTGCACGGTCAGATTCTTTTTGACTTCTTGTTCGAGCGAGTTAACAAGATTCGACAGCGACAGACCCTTCATCTGTTTGAATTCCTCGGCTGCTTGATCTACAAGTCGTTTCAGGTTTTCAATCTCGATCTCGTTTTGATCAATTAAGACGCGTTTCTCCTTCAACTCGTTTCGGAGGTAGTTGTTTTCTTCTTGGGCAACTTTGAGCAAAAAGGATGCGTCCATGCCAGAAATTGCTGTTGTTGCTGCTGCTGCTGCGGTGGTGGTAGCGCCTCTATCTTCCGAAAAATTCGGCTCGTGTTTGTTTGACCTGTGAGTTCGGCTACCTGTGGAGTTTAGTGCTTCTACAGTTTCGATTGATACGTAATGAGAGGCTGATAAGCTGCTGATATCTTGTTGGGCGAAGGATATAGTGCTCCATTCATTGCTTGCGATTGGGTATCCGGCTCTGTTTGAAGATGAGCTGAAAAAAAAAAAAAAAGGTGAGTGAAAATCGTGGGCATCTCGCGCGAAACTGGCTGTGTGCTCACCTCGTGTTTGCATGTGAAAACGAGTTGATGCGCTTTGAAAGCTCCTCAATGTCACTTTCAGCTTTCACCAACTCGCTCTCGATTTGCGCAGAGTGTCGCTGTCCATGCTCGATAAACGAGAGGATATCGGACGATGAATTCAGTTCGTTCGAAAGCAAACTCGGATTCATCCGCCGGCTGTCTGCCGCTGCTGCTCCCAGGTCGGCATTTGACAGGCTCGAGCGCAGAGATTTAAAGTCTTTCATTGCAGTGAAATCACGAGTCGGAGTCCGGCTCTTGTCCGAAAATTTAGCATCCATCGCCATGGCGTCGTCTTCCATGCTTTTGATTGTGTCTTGCTGGCGTGAGATCAAGTCGAGAAGTTCCCGCTTCTCGGATTCGACATTGTCCAGTGCGGCGTGCAGGGCCAGCATGTCTGCGGTGGTTTGTTGTTGGGTATGGCTGAGAACTGTTGCCTGATCTGCTTCAAAGATCTCTTTGATGGTTTTGTTGAGAGCGTCGACTGGGTAGCAAAGATGAAAGCGGTGGTTATTTTTGGGGCCGTGAATGGGAGTTGCGAAAAAAAAAAAAGTATACGTGATTCTTTGGATGAGGCACTGTTGATTCTCGACACTTGTTCCGCAAACTTTTTGGAGAGTACTGCTTTTTCTTCCTGTGCGCAAATTTTAGGCAACACGCTTACCCAACACACCATCACCCACCTGCAATTCAGAAATAATGAGTTTGTATTCCTCGACTTGTTTGGCACAGCTGTTCTTTAAAGACGCGTTGATTTCCATAAAGTTTCCAAGCTGGTCATACAATTCTTGGACCGTGAGTTGGAGGTAATGCCGTTCCCCGAGAACAGCCTTCAACTCCTTGTTTGCGATATTGAGGACCTTGTCCAGATGCCCGCGGGCACCGTCTAAATGTTCAACCCGGTTTCTCAGACATTCTGAAACGCGAGAATATACATTTCAGCAATAGAGCATAGACCGGGGGGAAAAAAAGATTTTGAAACCTGCTTCCTGCTTCACATCATCTGTTGCAGCAAGTTTCCTACGCATGGACGCAATCATTTCTTCCTTCTGAAGAAGTTGCAGACTCGATTCCATGCGTTGTTCATGCTCTGACTTTAGTAAACTCTTGAGTCCAGCAACCTGTTCTTTCAGCTGCTCGTTTGCCCTTGCTTCCGCCTGCAAACGCGACTCTAGGTTCTTTTTTTCGTCCAGTAATTGCTGCCCCAGCAGCGCTGCCTGCATCAAGTCCGCATGTAAGCTCTCGACCGTTTTTGGACCTGTATTCGCCGGATGCGAGGTCCACTTTCAGTTGCAACCATGATCATTCCTCAACCCTGAACGCACCTTTATCGCTCAGGAAGCTGTTCAGAATTGCTAAAGTGTTAACATTTGATATTGGGGTATAGCTGGATGGTTCGGGTGTTTCGCCTCCTGTGTCTTCCGTGGATGTGGCTCGTAGTGGTGAAACGTGGGCAAGTTTACGCGTATTGGAGCTTGTCCCGCCGCCACCGGGCCTGCCGCCACTCTTTTTTGGCGTTTGCATCTTTGTTCCAGGATTGACGGGTCAGGATATGAAGGCGAGTTGCAAGGTACGGCTCTCGTGTTTTTTCCTTTGGGGTGGGGGAAAAAAAACAAGAACAATGAAAGGGGGCCTAGGAAAATTTTTTTCCTTTACTCGTTTTGTAACCGATCTCTGGACTCTTTATTCTAGTAGTAAACATCGCTTGCGTGATAAAAGAGGTTAACGTGGCGCTTGAGTGGGTCAACGCTGACGTAACAAAAGTTTTGCGGATGCGGCATCGGAAATAGCGGCGACACTGACGACGCAACGCTGTTGATTTTGAACACGCGCGAGCTTACTTGCAGCTTACCGTCTCTGTCTTTGCTGACACTGCGATGGTACGTGTGAGCACCACTCTCGCGTTGTCAGTATTGTAAGTTACCTGATGAGGTCTTTGTAGATCTTCTTGGTCGCAGTCAAGTAGGGTTCAATATCATCCTCGTACTGGCATAGCTTTCCTCCCAGGCATAAAGCCTTGAACACGTGAAACACCAACTCCTCACGATCCGTCTCACAGAACGCGGGGTAGGATTCCGACTCTGGCATCAGCAGGCACCTTCGCAGCTCATCTGCAACGATAAACGAGTCCAGGTATTCGTCCAGGCATTTCACGATGGAGCCGTCATGACGCACCACGCCTGATGGGAAGAATGGCTGGTTGATTACAGCGACAGGATCGGAAATTTTGGCTCAAACAAAACAAACCAGCAGTTGTTGTCAGGCGATCAAAGAATGTCAGCGATGTGATGGAATGCAGGGTTTCCTCCTTGTCGACTTGCGATACTTTTCCCAAATGTCCCCACCGATCTTTAGTTCCCAACACCTGGGAAGAATTTAATTTCAATGGGGCCACTGATAATAGTACTGCCTGGGGTATACCTGGATGTGCGCGTTCGCTACGCCGTCGTTGAAAAAGTCAAGCAGAAACTCATCAAACTCGTATGGCTGCACGGCCTTGTCGAAACCAAATCGCTTCAAATAGCAATGGTCTTGCATGCCCCTTTAGTTGTTTCCCGACAGACCCCCCAAAATAGGTTAACAAGCCATGTCATGCATGATGTGTAGCATACCACTCACCACTTGAACAGCAGAGCTTGAATTTCCTTGTCTTCAAATCCCGCAAACTTGGTTTTTTCCAGAAAAGAGAATTTGAAAGTTGCCTCGCGTTGAGTTGAAAAACTCGCATCAATGTCCGCAGCGACGGCTGCTGTTGAGAGTGGGGAAGGATCTGGAACAATTTCCTGGACCAGCTTCACGCCCGCGTGTTCAACCTTTTGTTGTGGGTGCGGCGTGGTTTCGGTGGATTCGTCGATGGCTTCCAAGTCCGTGATCTTGAAGTTGAGCGTGGTCATTTTGGTTCGTTGTTTTTTTGTTTGTTTTTCCAACAATTCCAAAAATATTTAAATAAAATAAAATAAACAAATGACCCCCCACGTGCGCGTGCTGCCTCTCGTCGCAACAGGTCTGGGCAGCAAGACAAAGCACTACGCAACAATCCAGCTGCACAACCCAATTCGCCGTAACGCGCTCACACCGGGAATGATGACACAGCTGCGAGAAGCCTTGCTTGAAGTGCGTGCACTTGCGCAGACTCACGAGTCGCTCGTCGCTGTTGTTGTTGCCGGTGCGAACGGATCCTTCTGCTCCGGCTTCGGTGAGGCATGCCACGTCATTATTGTAATGCGTCACAATGAATCACTGATTCCTTCAAGAAAGATCTCACTTCAAAGACGGCTGACACGGATGCGGACACGCTGGATCCTGCATTTGCGGCACACATGTCGAAAGTGATGCATGAGAATATGTTGCTGCTGCATGGGTTGCCGCTCGTGTCGATTGCTGCCGTTGACGGCTTTGCACTTGGTGGTGGCGCTGAGCTCATGTCCTGGTGTGACTTTCGGGTCATGTCTCCGTCCGCGCGAACCGGGTGAGTAGACATGCAATCGTGTCATACATGCTCTTGTCTTTTTCCTACACTCCCCAGTCTCTCGAAACATCAACAACAAAAAGCTCACTTCCATTTTGATTCAGATTCTTTCAATCCAAAATGGGAGTCGTTCCAGGCTGGGGTGCCGGCACTCGTCTCCGATCCCTCTTTGGCGCATCACACGCTCTCCGCCTCCTGACAACCCCGCGTATTCTCTCCGCTTTCGAAGCGCACCAGTTGAACCTTGCCACCCATGTCTCTGACGCACCTGAAGCGGATGCTGCAATTTCGGCGGCACAACTTGTGCATCGGGATTTGTTTGAGCGGGACTTCGTGGACGCATATCCGGGGGCTGTGCGTGCAATGAAGCGTGTTGTTTTGGATGCGGGGCATGAGGATGGTGTTGATGCTTACATTGCTGGGTTGAGGAGGTGTCTTGAAAGAGAACGGGCAGAGTTTGTGGGTTTGTGGGGGGCAAAGGATAATCTTGAAGCAATCAAAACGGCGCTTGCTGCGTCAAAAAAGTCAAAATTATAAAAACAGAACTCGTTGTGCAAAACGGCTTGTACAAATCCCACTTTTTTGAAATGTATTTCAGCATAAAACCGTTCCATGGAAAGGGAAAATAAAATAAAAAAATGAGAGAGCGGGGCAGTGACAGACGAGGGGGGAAGGGACATAAACAACACAAACAGCGAGAATGCAAAATCGAACAAACCAACACTCAAAACTTCCAACCTCTTCCTTCTTTCTTTTTCTTCTCCTTCAGTCCATCAAAGGGGTATTAATCTTGGCATGGAACACTCGCAACAGTGTGTCCACCTCTTCAATTCCCAGCGGTTTCAAGTCTGCCAGTTGTTTAATTTGTGCAGTCACTTCCTTCACTTCGTCATCGCTGAGGCGGAGATCCAGTTGTTGCACACGGTTTTTGACCGCATTCCAGCCAGTAAGGCGATGCCCGATCGAGACATAACGCGTCATTCTGTATATTGACAGAATTAATATGAATGCCTGAGACGCGCAGAAAAGGTATACGTGTGGCCTCATCAATAAATAAAAAACCCAGCTCACCCAAAATCGTCGGGTCTCAAAATTTCGTACGTGCTTGGATTATTTAAAATTGCTTTGGCGTGAATACCCGCTTTGTGAGTAAAGGCGCAGTACCCCGTAATGTAATTGTTGAAGGGAACTTGAATTTGAACAATCTCGGCAACCAGGTTTTCAACTTCACGCAGCTTTGGAAGGTCATACTTTTCCATCACGTACTCCTTATCAGCTTTCAGAGAAAAAGTATGTCAGAGTGAGTCGAGCAGCAGGTAAGTAATACTCACCAACATACATTCTCGCACACAAGCCGCCCAGCGGAGTGATTCCATTGCGTTCCCCAATTCCCAGCACGCTGGTATCAATGTGTGTTGCGCCTGCTTCAAGCGCCGCGTAGGCATTTGCAATGGCGCAACCAGTGTCGTCATGGAAATGGCATTCGATATCGCACGAGACAACGTTACGAAGCGTCTTGACCAGTTCGTACACTTGCCTAGGATTTGCGCATCCGACTGTATCAGCAATTCCCACACGATCAACTCCCAACTGTGAGAGTTCAAGAGCAAAGAAATAGGTCAGCCACTGAAAGTAAAATTAAAAAAAAAAATACGAGAACATACACGATCCACAGTTTTATACAAATTGAGCAAATCCACCAAGTCACTTCGGAAAGAATCCTCTGATGAGAACCGCACTTCGAGTCCTTTGCTCTTGATGAATTGAATGACTTCAGTCGCCTGCTTGATGATGTAGTCCATGTCTTTTCCATGTGAAAACTCGCGAAGATACGATGATGTTCCAATCACGACATCGAGACCGTCTACCCCCGTTTCAACAGCGATTCGCGCATCGTCCATGTGACTGTTTTTTTTTTGTTCATATCGTAAATGCCGAAGTACGTTGATACAAAAGATGAAAATAAACAGCATGGGAAGGCACAGAAATAAAAGAAAACGCACCATCTCACGTGAGTCAGAATCTGAGGGGAGAAAAAAAAAAGACACAACGCGTTATTCAAGAGATTAACAAAAAAATAAGCACGCAAGGAAACCAAAAAAAAAAGACACCTTCGCTTTAAGACCCAGATTGCAAATTGTGATACAGTCCTGACGTGATTGTTCAGACGCGGCGGGTGACGTAATTTCAATGTACTCGACACCAAAATCATCCAATGCTTTCGCGATCCGGATTTTGTCCTGCGTCGTAAAAAAGGCATTTCCAAACTGTTCACCCTCTGTTGAGTGCTTGGGTCAGATGCCAAATTTGGACGAAAAAAAAAACCAAATATATGCAGAACGACAGAAATAGCAAAAAACACAAACAAACCTCTCAGAGTGCTTTCGATGATGCTAAAGTTGTTCACGCGTGAGAGCGAGTCCGAGAACTTGGGCTTATAGATGGCGCCCGTGTCTCTTTGTGGCTGTGTCTGGGGTCTAGCAGCAGCAGCCGCAGTATCCGCGCTGGATGTTCCGTTTGCGACATGAGTTCCCGCACTCCCAGCAGATGCCGTATTTGGATTGCTGGCTGAGGATTGCTTGGACCGTTTCTGAGTTTCGGCTTTTGGCATTTTTTTTTTTTTTAAGAAACCTTGTAGGTATTTTTTATGACTCAAAAGGAGAGATGGAAGAAGCTGGTAAATCGACCAAGTTCAATGCCAACTTGACAGCAGCGTTTGTCGAGCGACACAAGTTCCCGTTCGGCATTCAGGCAGTACCGAACCAGGGTCGCTGCGCTGTGGCAACGAGGAATCTGGCTCTGGGGGAGGTTGTGCTGGCATGTCCGCCTTACGGAGTGTCCGTGGACAAGGCATTTGTGTCGACAGTTTGTGCTTACTGCTTCGTGGCCCGCGAAAGTCTGGGTGATGAGAACTCGCCAGCACTGCGAAACAAGTGCACCAACTGCCGCGATTCGGCCTTCTACTGCTCGCATGCCTGCAAATCGAGCCACGCGTTCTTTCACGTAACGTACGAATGCAGTCGTCTGCTTGAATTAGCAACGGTGCTTTCGGACGAGAACCCGACTTTTACGGCAGTACTATCGGATGTTGAAGCGATCATCTCGAAGACGTCTCAGCCGCCTGCTGAGAATAATCTGATGCAGGCATACAGTGCCGCGGATATTTATGATATTGCTCGGTGGATCTTGGATTTTTGCATCCGCAGAGAGCTTGACGAAGAGTTGGCTTCGTCAAAAACCAACAGCCACCTACCCACGTATGGTCATGTCATGGAACTCATCTCAAACGAGCTTCTAATTTACGATAGGCGGATGAATCTCCAAATCGAAGGCCTTCATATGCTATTTTGTGCTCTCTCAACTCATTTCTCATTCTTTACAACTACCACGAACTTGGCGCCTACTTCTCAGCAATCCTTTTCAATTATATACTCCAAATATTTCACGAATGCGCGAGACCTATCGCGCGTAATGGCCATTCGGCAAATTAACGGGTTTGGGCTTTGGCACAAGGATGGTACCATGATTGGTCAAGCCTTGTACCCGACCGCATCCTTCTTTAATCATTCATGCGATATGAATCTAGAGCGTAGTGCGTTGAACGAAGCCGATGGATCGTCTTTTACTCTGGTAGTTGGTTCGAATCTCGCAGTGGACCTTGATGACACAGTGAAATTGATTCATGATACGATTGAAAAGCAACCGCCTATTGTTTTTCGGGCTGCACGAATTATTGCTGAAGGAGAACTGCTGACGCATGGATATATTGATGTTGGATTGAGTGTCGAAGGGAGGCGGCAAGAGTTGCAAGAAGTGTATGGATTTGAATGTACATGCGAGAGATGCGTCATAGAGCTGTCTACATAGAGTCAGATCGAAATAAACGATCTTGTCAGGTGCGAATGATGGTGCAAAGTTGTTCGAGATGTTTGAGTTGCGTTTTGCGGTCGTGTTTCGGTAAATCACAAATGTGAGTTCATGCATGCACACTGTGACATCGTCAACCCCACATCACGACTCGCCTAGCCACGTATCGGCACCATCAGCGACTCGAACTCTCTATCATGGTCGTATGCTATCTGATGGGAGGAATGGACACAGTTCTGGATGGCGTTGGATGCGAACTGAAACTCGAATTGTTCGAACTGGACTGCCATCGATTCTCACCTGCCTCGAATACCGTACTCAGCTCATTGCGAAACGTGGCTGATATCCAACCTTCTTTGCCGCAGATCTAAGAAATGAAGCACAACAACGTGTTGCCCAACCAGCACTTCCGCAAGGGATGGCAGCTGCGTGTCAAGACCTGGTTCGACCAGCCAGGTGCCAAGAAGACCAGAAGAGTGAACCGTGTCAAGAAGGCTGCTCTCATTGCCCCACGTCCCGTCGATGGACTTTTGCGCCCTGCTGTCCGTGCCCCAACCGTCCGATACAACAACAAGCTGAGAGCTGGTCGTGGTTTCTCGCTGGACGAATTGAAGGTGCGTTCTCGGGTTCTGTGCCTACTATGGAGACTTTAGTTGCTTATCAACTATTTTGGGGGGACTTTAGGCCGCCGGAATTAACCGCAAGGAAGCTCGCTCAATCGGTATCTCTGTTGACCACCGCCGGAAAAACCGCAGTGTTGAAGGACTCCAAGCAAATGCCGAACGTCTCTCTGAATACAAGTCGAAGCTCATTCTGTTCCCACGTAAACTCAACAGGGTCAAGAAGGCTGACAGTGACAAGGCATCGCTGGCTGCTGCTACTCAGGTTGCCGTTTCCTCCGTGTTCCCAATTACTCAGACTGCCAACGCTGATGTGAAGAGAAAGATTGAGGGTGCCGTTGAGGCAAATGCGTACCACACCTTGCGTATGGCTCGCTCTGACAAAAAGCTGAAGGGAAAGCGTGAAGCTCGTGCCAAAGCAGCGGCTGAGGAAGAGAAAGCCAAGACCAAGTAGTGTCATTCAATAAAGAGCACTAAATCGGGGGTTGAGGTTGCCATTGAAGTAAATTGTAAAATTCCAGATGTAGCTTGACGAGAAGTAGACCAACATGTAAACTCGTTGGATAATTAATTATGCCTCAGGAGAAGAACGAATTCGGCCATTTTCTACGTTAAATATATTTATACGTTATAGCAAGACGATTTAGACAGATGAAAATGAGTCTCATTCCGCGTAGTTAATAAAGGAAAGTACCGATTTGCTCGTTTTTAGCCAAGTCGTGGGTTGCATTTTCGCGACCTCTCCATTATCAAACTCTTGCGCTTGTCAAATTAAACTAGTCTGTGAATTCATGCAGAGGAAGTGCTTGAGAAATATTTGGAATAACGATTGCAGGGAATCCGTTATTTATTTCCCCCTTCTCCACTCAACAGCCATCATCCCAACTTGCGCTGAAAAGGCCCCAGTGATAGAACCTCACCACTCGTTGGTATTCCAAATCAACTGCTTACGAAGCACTCTCCACCTCCTCTCAACTCTTTTGGGCTCAAACTGCAGATTAAGCAACTTTTTGGGCCTTGATGGTTTCCCGTTCTTGCTATGCGGCTGTGGCTCGCGATAATCGTCACCGATAGGCTGACAAAAATAGTCTCGACCTTGAAACCACAAGTCCTTGAGTTTCCCATTCAACTCGAGAGCAACCAGATCCCACAAGATTACATGGGTGGCGAGCATGTGATGGTGCTCCATCAATGCTTCAGTGCGTTTCTTAGAAATTCCTCCAGTTATGGGCGAAACATCCCCAACGGTAATCAAGTCACTCTTCTTTTTAGAATTCAGCTTCGCGTCTTGTTGCAAGTTGGGCCAAAAGTCTGTTCCCTCAGCCAACCCAGCCTTTTTATATGCTTCTGTTACGCGTTTTTGGACCGCTGCTTCCGTTTCCCGTGCGAGATCGACGCCATTTATCCCATCCCGAAGTATCACAGCACGCGTTGGTCCTTTTTCAAGACTCTTGACATGATCCAAGAACGATGCGGGTATAGGACAGATCGTGCTTTTTCGTTTTGCAAGTGGTGATGCGTACTGCAGGTGCCAATTTCCGTCCGCGTCCTTCGCGAGAAGGGTGTTTTGGAGGATTTTTGTTACGGATGATATGAGGAGGGTGTCGGAGGTTTGGTTCCAGAAAGGGAGGCTGACGGATTGGCGGCATACATGGCTGCGGAGCAAGTTTGCGGGCATCTTGACGACCTCCGATAGATAATCCCACTGAACATTGCAAAAATTACATGGTAAGTGGAGTGAAGTTGAAGGTAAAAGAAAGTACAGTGGAAGAAAGCAAAGGAAATAAACTAAAAAAAATAAGACGAGCATTTACCGGCGGCTTTGAATTTCTCGCTATAGTATCCAGGAATTCTCGGATGACGTCCCAGTGGTGAAAGTAATCTGATTTCACTTTTTTGGAAGTCAATGGGTTAATGGCTGTTGGTGCGTCTGTATTTGCGCCAATGGTGGCATTCCAGATTTTATGAGCCGCCGGCCGAATGCACCTCGCATCACGATTCAGTGCCCGAGCAATCTGACGCCAAGTGTTGAATGAAAATTTGTCGGAGGCCAAAAAGTCATAAAAGTCAATCGTGTTTCCATCGACATCCTTGTTTTCGCGAGAATCCAGGGAAAACAAGTTCCCGTTCAATTCACGAAACATTTTTACCAAAACGGCGTTTTCCTCCTCCGTAAACTTTCCAGATGCCCGTTTAGGACGGACGAGTTCCTTTGCCCGCATAAATAGGCTCATAGGGGACCTCCATATCGGCGAATTTGCTGTATTTATGGTTTCGGATTCATCATTTGCCAGCATACCGCTTGACATGACGCCGGACACCTGACTCGCAGGAATGATTGTGGCAAGCATTCCGTAGTCTGAGCTGACGTCTCCCAAGACTGGCAGATTACTTTGCTGTCGCCCCGCTGTAAAATTACCCCCCTCCACTTTCAGTTGATAAAATAGCCGCCATGGCGTTTTTATAGGATATTGAGCTTTAAATTGCAGGATACGCTTGTCTTCTTCGGGTGTCCATGGTATAGTTTTCTCTTGAACCCGATACAGGCGGTTGATGCGCTGACTGATTTGCCCGCTTGAGTACTTTGCTAGCTCTGGATGTTGTGCACGGATGAGTGAGTATCGGACAGCTGAAGGTCCACTTATGCTGGAGAGGTTGATGCGGGTGGGGCGTTCGATGTTGTTTGTCGGCATGTGTTTCCCTGGATGAAAAACGGTTGTCAATAAAGACAGTTACTGATGTGCGAGGTATCACCAATATCGCGATAGGAAAGAAAGCTGACTCAACTGTAGTCTTCATAGGCTTTCAATAAAATGGCATCCTCTTCTGGCGTCCACACCGAAGCTATGTGACCACATCTTGGATGTGCATTTCCGTCATCTTCCACTCCCCGACCACCGCGGTCCTTCAATGCGGCCCTGTAAGGATCCACAACTTCGTGCCAATGCGCAAAGATTTGTTTTGGTGTAAACTGCGCGAATTCCTTCTTTTGAGCCAGCCGCACCCATGGATTTCGAATTTGCACACCCAGTTTCGTCATATGATGCAGTAAAAGCTCGTCCAGTTCTTTTGTCCACACTGCTTTCACGCCGGGCTTTTTGCGCATGTTAAGCTTCGTGCCAGCGTCTAAGTCCCCGTCGTCACACAATTTCGCGTTCGCCATAGACACCCAATACGCTTCATACAAAAAGTCTGACCGGAATCCTTTGAAGGGCTCATCGTTCGAAATCATGGCCCACTTTGGCCCGTACATTTCTACAGCGGCAATCAGCTGTTTTGAGAGTTCGGGGGTCCAGTCTGCTATTCTTTTCGTTCGAGCAAGTTCGGGTTTGGATTCTTTGGTGCTGGCGCTCAAAGCGGCAGTGGCAACAATGGATGAAAACGGTGACATTCTGGATTTCAGTAATCGAACGCGGTAATTAATGGAGCCTCGGTTGCGATTCGGGAGAATGTACTTTTGCACATATGCACAGACTCCATCTTTGCTTCCTGAATGGATTCCAGTGTGCGGTTTTTTAGTGCATCGAAAAGAGGGATGAGCTACTCCATCGTACCGCTGCCTGCGCGAAGCTTTTCCATGAGCGCAGCATCGTTGAAAACGTTCAAAATAGCTGGATTCCACCGTATTCAACAAAAGGTCAGTAAGCAGCATGCGACAAGATGGCTGATGGAATGCATGTATACCTGCATCTTCTCTCGCTGAATATCGAGATCGTATGGTTGTCCGTTCATCGGGTCGAGGCAGGTCCCTTGGTCGAGCGAGCGACTGCGGACCCGTAAATGTGACGGTGGTGAATAAGATGTGGGGATTGAAGGTGGTCGCTGAATGCATCCCGGGCATCTCGAAGGGTCTGAATAGATTATGATGCTTGGGTGGTTTCGAAGGTATTCGGCTGATGGCGAGCGACATACGCCGGCTTGTTGCGCTCTGAAGAGGGTTCTGCATCGTGCGTGCCTCTATTGTATGTCGCCTTAGTCCTGCAACACGGGCATTGAGAATGCGCATTTATCATGTTTTCTTTTTGTCCAGGACAGGCCCTTATTCAAAGCAGCCCGTCAGTCAACTTACTGAACTCTGTCATGGAATTATCAGCGAAGAGGTTCACTTTTTGGTTCCTGCCAGATCCTTTTTCTGAGGAGCCGCTTGGATAACTTCCACATACACTTCACCACGGATGTTCCGAGAAATGCCAAAAAGATAAACTCTGCGCGCACAAGCTCATTCGTGCGCCTCACAACCGTGTGACTCTCCCGCTGCCGTCGGTTCCTGAATGCCGGGTTGGCGCAAAAAATAAATGTGCAACGTTGTCCGAACAAAATAAATGGCCCTATTTTTGGAAGTTTCCTTCAAATGAAAGTTCAGCTTGCGCTTGTGGTTCTGCGGGTAGTAGCTGGTCAAAACATCTGTAAGTGTGCTTGATGGCAGCCGAGATTCCACTGAGTCCTTTCTGTGTTCCAAGACGTGGCTCCGGCCCCTCCAGCAGCCGCTACTCCTCGAACAACTGCAACAGCGCCCACAACCACTAAACCCTACGTAGTCACAACACCCTCTAAAGCTTCTTCTTCTTCTACGGCGGCTGCGAATGTGGTCCCTGTTGTGAGTGGTGGCGGTGATTGTCAAGAGGATCCTGACGATGATTTATTGGAAGAATGCCCCATCGAACCCGCCACTTCAGGCGACCAAAACCCACCTAGCTTGAGTAAATCTAGCGCTGGCATCACCCAACTTTCAACCGAAACAGCAAAAACCAGCGGCATCCCGGCGAACCAGGTGCCTGGCACCATTGTAACACCGTCAACGACAGTACCTTTTTCAGCGGGATCAGTGGGAACCACAAGTGGCGCTGTTACCGAAGTGAATGCGAAAACTACGTCCAATTTTGTGCCTGGACAGGTTGTTTCAAAGGCAGCAGATGGAAACCGTCTGTTTGGAGTAGCAGTTGCTGCACTACTTTTGTTGCTCTGAGCACCTATTACTATGGGTTCTGTGCGGATTATGCGAGAAGTGTGTACGATTTGATAAGTAAACTGCTTCTTTCAACTCACCGCTTTTGATTGGAGACGAGACCCATATCATTACTACCCGTTCCGGACCGTTTCGGGGCCATACCGTTCTATATTCCCGCGAGCCAGTGGATATAAAGCATGAAGAGGAAGACAGGTCCACAAAGATATATAAAAAAGGTTATTTATTTTTATTCTCAAATACTCAGCATGTTCCACAAACCAGCATTCGCCCCGGATTTCCTGAGCAAGAAGCCGCCTCCTAACTACATTGCTGGTTTAGGACGTGGTGCCACTGGATTCACGACGCGGTCCGATATCGGACCCGCCAGAGAACAGGCTCCGGAGGAAGTTGCACCCCCTGCAATCGGTCCAATGATGGGCGGACCGGCGATTGGTCCCGGCATGCCCGGCATGCCTCCTGGAGCGAATGGCGATGCACCAAAGAAACCTCTGGATGATGGTGATTTTATCTTTATTTTTTTGAGCGCTGTATGTTGAGTCGTTCTTTATTTTAATTGCTCTCGGTTGTCACTGTTGCTCCAGATGATGAGCAGTTTCAAGATCCCGATAACGAAACGGGTCTTTTCAACACGGCTCCGTATGAGGTAACTTTCGACATTCTCGATCGCACGTATTTTCCTCTAACATCCATTCCTGCTTGCCTCTTTTTTACCCTGCAGGCAGATGACGAGGAAGCCGATCGAATCTATGAAGAAGTCGACAAAGCAATGGACGAAAGGCGTCGTGCTCGAAGAGAAGCAAGGGAGCGAGAAGAGCTTGAACGTTACCGAAAAGAGCGACCGAAAATTCAGCAACAATTCGCCGATTTAAAAAGAGGTCTCGCAGCAGTTTCTCAGGAAGAGTGGGCCGCATTGCCGGATGTCGGGGATCTCGTGCGAAAGAAGGGAACCAAAAAGAAGCTTCCTGACAGGTATTTTTGGGCTGATTGAATGTGACTGAAAAGTTTCCTTCTATAACTATGAGTTCTTTTTGTTGTAGATATACCCCTAGTGCAGATCTGATAACAATTGGTGGGGGATTTGGCTCTACTGTGTCAGGAGGCGGCGATGCTGCCTCTGGATTTGCAACTTCAATTGATCCTCGAATGATGGGCGGGTTGAGTACTCCAGCTGGAACGGCATCGGTGGCAGGAGATCAAAGTGGAATTCTCACTGATTTTGTGCAATTTGGACAAGGAAGAAACAAAGTGCTGGGACTCAAGTTGGATCAAATGTCTGATTCAGTTGTGAGTGTTTCTGTTTGTTACGCCGATTCGATATCCGTTTTCCTAAATTGTCTCCTTCTCTCAGTCAGGCCAGAGTACCATTGATCCAAAGGGATACTTGACGGACTTGAACAGTATGGTCACCAAAACCGACGCGGAAATCAGCGACATTAAAAAAGCACGTCAGCTTCTGCGGTCTGTAATTACTACAAATCCAAAACACGCACCTGGATGGATTGCCGCAGCTCGTCTGGAAGAAGTTGCTCAAAAGATAGTTGCTGCTCGTGAACTGGCTGCCAAGGTTTTTATTTTTATTTTTACTCAGTTTGATATGACAGTTATCAATCGTCAGAACTCCAAATCAACCCTCTTGCTTCACAGGGATGCGAAGAATGCCCGAAAAGCGAAGACATTTGGCTGGAAAGCGCGCGTCTGAACAGCACCGAAAACGCAAAAATCATTCTCGCAACCGCTGTTCGTCACATTCCAACCTCCGTCAAAATTTGGTTGCGGGCTCAATCTCTCGAACAAGACGTGAAAGCGCAAAAGCGCGTCCTCAGACGAGCCCTTGAATTTATCCCAAACAGTGTGAAACTTTGGAAAGCGGCTGTGAGTCTCGAAGAAGACAGCGATGATGCCCGAATACTCTTGTCGCGCGCAGTTGAATGTGTACCCCTGGCAACTGAATTGTGGTTGGCGCTTGCGCGTCTTGAAACATATGAAAACGCCAAAAAAGTTCTCAACAAGGCTCGCACGGCCATCCCGACGTCACACGAAATCTGGATTACCGCCGCCAAACTCGAAGAGCAACAAGGAAATATCGGCAGTCTTGATAAAATTATTCCTAATGCCGTTACACGACTTGCACAAAAGGGAAGCACATTGGATCGCGACTCTTGGATCAAAGAGGCGGAGGAATGTGAAAAGGAAGGGTTTGTGGGTACGGCGCAGGCGATTATTAAAGCGACAATCGGGATTGATGTGGATGATGACGATCGTGAAGGGACCTGGTTGGAAGATGCCGAGAGCAGTGTCTCTCATGGAGCCATTGCGACAGCACGTGCTATTTATGCTTACGCCCTGCAAGTGTTCCCGCAGGAGGAAGGAATTTGGCGGAAAGCTGCATTTTTGGAGAAGAGTCACGGAACCCGGGAGAGTCTCGAAGAAGTGCTACAGCGTGCTGTTAAGTACTGCCCGCAGGCAGAAATTTTATGGCTGATGGGTGCCAAAGAAAAGTGGCTTGCCGGTGATTTGCCAGGTGCCAAAGGAATTTTGGCGAGCGCGTTCGAGGCGAATCAAAATTCAGAGCAGATTTGGCTGGCTGCGATCAAACTTGAAGTCGAAACGGGAGAATACGGACGTGCACAGGCGTTGTTGCTTCAAGCAAGAACTAAAGCAGACACCGATCGAGTATGGATGAAAAGCGCCATGCTGGAGCGTCAACTGGGCAATCTGCCTGTGGCCATGTCTTTGCTGGAAGAGGCCATTACAAAGTTTCCTCAGTTTGGCAAACTGTGGATGATCAAGGCTCAGATTGAAGAGCACCAGTTGTCGAATGTCGTTGCTGCAAGGGACACTTTGTCGAAAGCTTTAAAAGCAGTCCCAAAATCGTCTCCCTCCGCTGTGACACTCTGGCTGATGGCTTCCCGCCTTGAAGAACGCGCAGGGCAGTTGACAAAATCTCGTGCGTTGCTGGAAAAGGCACGGCTTTTAAACCCAAAGCAGCCCGAATTGTGGTGTGAAGCAATTCGAGTTGAAAGCCGTGCCTCAAACCAAGCAATTGCCGACGCACTCATTTCAAAAGCACTTCAAGAATGTCCGACATCAGGATTGCTCTGGTCTGAAGCCATCTTGTCCGAATCCCGACCTCAACGAAAGGCGCGGTCTAAAGACGCTTGGATGAAGAGTGAGAACGATCCTCTGGTGCTTGTCACCGTTGCAAGACTGTTTTGGAGTGAGCGGAAAGTGGAAAAGGCGAGAAATTGGTTTGCTCGGGCTGTGAAAGTGAATCCAGATCTTGGAGACTCGTGGGCGTGGTGGCTCAAGTTTGAAAGTGTTCAAGAGGGAGACACGACAAAAATGGTGGCAGACATTGTTGCGAAATGCAAGGCGGCGGAGCCACATCACGGAGAAAGGTGGCAGGCGTGTGCCAAGGACCTGTCAAATACGGGGAGAAGTGTGGAGGAAATTCTGAAGATGGTTGCGTCCTCTCTTCCTGTTACTGTGTGATTCACCCGAGAGTGAGGCACGTAGAATTATTAAAGACTGCGATGCTTTTTCCGGTTATTTTCCTCGGTTTTCTATTAAGATGGCCGGGTTCTACCACCGAGGTTCTGAGCTGAGTGCTAAGTATTTATTTGCCAACTAAAATTCGCTGAAACGTGGGAAACAAAGTGTCCACAAAGAAACCCAAATGTCCGTAAAAGCACCTAGCGTTTTACGGCTGCTGCACCAACACAAGCAAAAGACCAGTATCTCAGCTACAATTTCCAATGTCCTCTCCAGCATGGACCCAGAACGTGCGAAAAAAACCAAGCGCTCGCCCAGAGCGTCCGTCTCCCCATCCACTTCCCCGTTCAAGCAAATGCCTCGAATCCCTGCCATATCCTCGGCAGCCTTTAAAGACTTGCAGAATCATTCGAAACTCACGGCATGCCAACTTGCGGTTCTTTCGCGTGTCGCTTTGGACAGGGAAAGTGTGTTTTATACGGTGAGTGTTGCATTATTTTAAATGGCGAAGAGTCTGTTTCCCTGGTGTCTCATGAACCCTTTCTCGTTTGGATAGGGAGGTGCTGGAACAGGTGGGACTCTTTGCCGCTTTTTGCGTTCAAGCGCCAAATGCCTAAATGGTGCTTCATTTTCGTTGATGTCACAGGAAAATCATTCTTGTTGTCCGAAATCATACATCAACTCAAAACGTCCAAATCGCTGACATCTCCAGAATGCGTGGCAGTCACCGCCCCAACAGGAATCGCCGCTGTCAATGTGCAAGGGTGCACATTGCACTCGTTTGTCGGAGCGGGGTTGTTCGGGTCCAAATCCGTCGATGCCATTGTCAGACATATCTCTGTGAAAAACAAAAAAGCGTTGGAACGATGGAGATCGGTGGAAGTGCTGGTCATTGACGAGGTTTCAATGGTGTCTGGGGACACGTTTGATAAACTGGAGGCGGTTGCAAGAAGGTTGAGAGGCAGTCATTTGCCATTTGGTGGGATACAGGTTTGCGTTTTGCATGATCTTGTTTTTTTTTTTATTTTTTTTTATTTCTAGTTTTGACTGCTCCGGTTCTCACTCTGTTTGTTTTTGCACTTTTGTTTTGGGCTTAGTTGATTGTCACGGGAGACTTTTTCCAACTTCCACCGATCCAGCAAGACAAGCAGGCGAAATTTGCGTTTGAGGCAGCGTCCTGGGCTGCCTGTTTTCAGCGCAACACGTTCACGGTAACTGTTTCACTCTCATTATTTGATTCCACCGCTTTGTCTAAACAAGTGGTTTCAGCTCAAAGAAATCTTTCGTCAAAAAGACGAACAACTGATTCGTGTTCTCAACGAAATCCGTCTCGGCCAAGCGAGCAAAGAAACAATCTCCTTTATCAAATCCCTGTCTCGTCCCATCTCAGGCGCGGTCATTGAACCAACGAAATTGTTTGCCACACGGAACCAAGTGCATGCAGCCAACCTGGAGCGATTAGATAACATTCGGGAACAAGAACATGTGTACAATGCGTATGACCACGGAATCGAACCTTATTACGTTGACAAACTGTCGCAGTGCTGTCTGGCCCCGGAGGAGCTTGTGTTGAAACCTGGCGCGCAAGTCATGTTGCTGAAAAACTTGAAAGGGGTCAAAGGAGCGTTGAATGAGAGGCCTGCAGAAAAGAACTGGAGAACCGACAATATTGCGTTTGCGAATGGAAGCATTGGAGTGGTTGTGAAATGCCTTGCGGACGAAGTTGTAGTGGACTTTTTTGATTCCGCGTCGTTGCGCCCGGGACTTCGAAAGCACCGAGTTCGTGTGAGGAGGGAAGAATGGAGCATTCTTGATGCGGATGGGAGTCGCTTGGCCACGCGGACGCAGATTCCGCTCATGCTGAGTTACGCGTTGAGCATTCACAAGAGTCAAGGGCAGTCGCTGCCGTGTGTGTCTGTTGACCTTCAGAGAGTGTTTGAGATGGGGCAAGCGTATGTGGCGCTGAGTCGTGCGACATGTCTGGAGGGTCTTCAGGTACGTCAGTTTAAAAATGCGGACAAAAGAGAATGGATAATGACTAGGAAAAACGAAATGCAGGTGTTGAACTTTGACGCTTCGAAAGTGCGGGCAGACAAACGCGCAGTTCACTTTTACGAGAGTTTGCTTTGATTTTCAACAGCCTTTTTCTTTCCCATTTTTTTTTTCAGTTTGTTTTGATTTTGACTCTGTTTTTGGTCGCCCCTTTTTTGTGAAGTATTCAGTCAGTTGTAAATAAGCGTGACGCGATGTGTAATGATGTGTGTGCATTGAATTGGGTGAATTGGTCTTTTCAATGACAAAAATTTGTGATCGGACTCATGGACGCGCGCAGCTTAGAACAACAGCTTGGGGGACTGAATCTCAGATCCAATGCGGGCGAGACTAGGCCATCGGGGCTCGTCGGACTCCCTGGGGTACGCGACTATAACGGATCACGGCCCGCACCGCCGCCGGCATACGAACCTGCACAGACCAGAAAACAGTCCGGGCCTGCTCGAATTCCTGCACACAACATCTCTGGAGGACCTTCAAATGCCCCTCAAAGCGTACGCGATAGTCAGCAGAGACATCAGGGTCTTGACGAAAAGAAATTGGCCGGTTTGTACACACATCGAAACGGCACCCCAATTAAAAAAAAACTCACTTGTTGCATTTTGGAAAGAACCCGCCCAATCGCTCACGGAAACTCAACGCGAAGTTCTGAATCGCGTTGTTGAGGATCGAGAAAACGTCTTTTACACTGTAGGCTGTCAATGATTCTCACTGATTTTTCTGGTCTCTCTAAATTCCAAACCATGATTCCTACAGGGCGGTGCTGGGACTGGTATAATTCTGCCACAGCCAAATCATTTCCATAAACTAAAAACCTTGCCCGTTTCCATCCATCCCAGGAAAGAGCTATTTGCTCTCACACATCATCTCTCGATTAAAACATGTACACGATGGAAACGTAGCTGTCACGGCGCCCACTGGCATTGCTGCAGTAAACATTAATGGATGCACTTTGCACTCTTTTGTCGGAGTTGGCTTGTTTGAACCCATGTCCGCTGCAACGATTGCCCAAAACATCCTTCGCAGCCGAAGAGCTTGTTCGCGGTGGACAAATGTGCGAGTTCTTGTCATTGATGAAATTTCAATGGTCTCGGGTGATACATTTGATAAATTGGAGGCTGTTGCGCGAATTGTGAGAAGGAACGAGGATGTGTTTGGTGGCATTCAGGTTTCTTTTTTTTTTTTTACCTGGATTCCATCATCGGGTTTTATATATTAATATTATCCATTGTGGTGCAGATTATTGTGACGGGAGACTTTTTCCAGCTGCCGCCTATTGCAAAAGGGAGCGCTGCAAAGTTTGCTTTCGAAGCTGAGAGTTGGAATCGCTGTTTTGGCAACAATATGCTCACGGTTTTGTATTCCCTGCGGTTCATTGTGACCTCCTTTTCACCATTATTTGTTGTTGTGGCTCTGACTCTGGGTGTTTTTGGCATTTTTTGGTTTTGCAGCTCGAGAAGATTTTTCGTCAAGAGGAGGATGCTTTGATTCGGATGCTCAACGAGGTCCGTAACGGACGTCCCAGTAAGGAAAGCGTGGATTTGTTGAAGTCTCTTTCTCGACCGATTCCAAACCAAAAAATGGAGCCAACGAAACTGTTTGCAAGGCGAGATCAAGTGGACACTGCAAATTCAGAACGTCTCGGCAGCATTCCTGGGTTGGAGACAATATACGAGGCAAATGACATTGGAACTGACTCGCAAAAAAGCAAGTTGATGGAATCTTGCTTGGCGGTGGAAAAGCTGACGTTGAAGCCTGGCGTCCAGGTCATGTTGCTCAGGAACTTGAAATTTGAGGACTATCGAGGGAATACTGAGCTCGAGTTTGCAAATGGGTCACTTGGAGTTGTCATTGAGTGCAAGCCAGCGTTTGTTGTTGTTGAATTTTATCCCAGCGGCGCAATCAGCGGCGAGGTGGTGGGTGTTGGGGCGCGAGAAACTCGGCTCGTGAGCGTGTATGAACAAGAGTGGAGCATTAAAGATGCGGAAGGAGCCACGTTAGCATCTCGCAGGCAGATCCCGCTCATGCTGAGTTATGCACTCAGTATTCATAAAAGCCAAGGGCAGTCACTCCAATGTGTGCAGGTGGATCTGGATCGGGTCTTTGAAAAAGGGCAAGCGTATGTGGCATTGAGTCGCGCAACGTGTTTAGATGGACTGCAGGTGATGTCTGCCTCTTTTACAATCATTGTTGTGGTTCCTGCTTACTTTTTTTTTTTTTTTGCAGGTTCTGAACTTTGATGAGTCGAAAATCCGGGCAGACAGGAGAGTTGCGGAGTTTTATTCTAGATTGGAATGAGTTCTTTTTGTTGTTGGATTGGGGTGTGTTGCGGTGCGGTTTCGATGCCGTTCGCTGTGACTCTGCCGCGCGTGCACATAACCTCACATACACAACTCCTCTCTGGATCCTTCGTAAACTGACACGTACATTCATATTGATACCTGATGACACTATGTCTGATATAAAGCCGCTTTCTGACTGGGTTAAAATAGCGACAATTCTTTACTTTTTATTTTGTAGGACTGAGAAAGGCCTCGGCGAAAGAAAATTGTTCCATTTCGAAAAACCTGTTTCGGACAGTTTCTGAAACAACTAAATAAACATCCAACGAAACGGGGTCCTGTTCTCCGTTTAGTGGCAGCACACACCCCCTCTCGACTTCTCCACCCCTCGCTAGACACACAGTAGACCATGCCCTCGATATCAGCCACTACTCTGCAGCTGCTACTCGCCGTAGCGTCTGCCCATGCCTTCTTTCTGTGAGTGTCTTTGTTACCCACCGTGTTTGATGTGTCGCTAACTGCCCATCCCGATAGGCCAAACCGCTGTGGCAGTGTTTGGAGTGACGCAGCGTCCCACTGCTACAAGCCTTGCTTTACACGCTTTGACTGTGTTGCTTTCAACGACGGCATGAATAATTACGATTGTTTCCATTGGCTGGATTCTCGGCCTTGTGGTACGTGTCATGAGTTTTGTTTTTTTGGATTGTTAACCGCGCCCCCAACTGAATGCGTTTTTGCGTTCGTTTAGTTTTTGGTATCCAGCCGCCGCCTGTCAAAAAGATCGCTGCTCCGGCGCCTGCTCCTCAACCTGTGCTTCGAGAAGTATCCGTCGCGAAAGCACCTCAACCTGCAACAGCTCCACAGTCTGAACCCGTGGCAGTTCCATTACCAGCTCCAGTTGTTCCTGTCCCGGTTGTTCCAGTTCCAGTTCCAGTTTTTGCTCCTGCTCCTGATCCTGCTCCGGCTCCTGCTCCTGTTCATGTTCCAGCTCCGGTTCCCGCCCCGGCTCCTGTTCCTGATCCTGCCCCAGCACCAATTCCTGATCCGGCCCCGGCCCCAGTGCAGAATGCTTCTCCTGCAGCAGTTTCGAATCAGGAAGTTCCGACAACGCAATCAGGCAGCACCAGCGGCAACATTGTTGATGCAAAAGTTTCATCGCCAATCGAATCAATCGTCTCTGGCGCTTCGGGCTCAAACTTTGGATCTTTACAAAAGGATAGTGTAGGTCATTCTGCCGAGTCCCCATCGTCATCATCGAAGCCAGAATTAAGTCTTGCGACGTCAGCGGAGGTAGCTTCAGCTCCGGTAGCTCAAATATCCAGTGAAGCAAAAGCTTTAAATGTAACACGCGCACCGCACCAAATCCTTGCTCCAACAACCGTATCCAAAGGTGATTCACCAGACCAAGAAAACCAAAGCCAACCGGGCACGGATCAAGGCGAAAAGCTGTCCACGGCGGCTATCATTGCAATTTGCGTTGCAGTAGCAGTAGTGTTTTTGCTCGGATTTTATTGCATTCACTTGCGGCTGAGATCAAAACCAACACCGCCAACATACGAGACAAAATTCTATGCTTCTGAATCGGGTCTTCCGGATCCACTCAGTCTTTCAGGCTCCGTTCACAACGATTTTGGCGCGCGGTTGTCTGCCGGAAGCATTGATGACAAATCTGTTGGAGTTCTCAGTCGGATTGCAACTTCTGCAACGCGGGTGTCGATTTTCTCTGTCAGCGCGTATAGAGATTTCAGTGGTGATTCTCAAGGTCGATCTATTGCAAGTTCAGGTTTGGAACTTGATTGAGACTTGGGCTCTTTTTTTCTCAGCGGCACAACTAACGTGTTTCTTTTCGCGTTTTCGCAGGTCGCAGCAGGCGCTCTTGAAGGTGAACACAGGAGTGATGGGCGAATGACTCTAATCAGCACCGGACACTCATATTTGGATTTGCGTGCGCTTGCATATATTTTCTTTCAGCGCCTTTTGTCAGAGTTCAAGTTGTATACACCCCAATTTAAAATCGCTGAAAAACAAAAACAAAAACACCAAAAAAAAAAAATTTTCTTGGCTGAAAAGACAAAAAGCCACCACACGATCAAACACAACATCTTGAGCGAGCATGCATCTACAGCTTTCTCTTACTGCACGGGCAGCAGCAGCGGTGGCCCTCTTGCTTCCGTCTGTCGCTGCAACCGCGTGCTACGCCAACTTTAACGAGACTGAGTTTCCGCACTGCAGCTTGATTGACAACAACTTTGCTCTGCACTGGGCCATCAACAATGCCACATCACCTGCCTCCATCGTATTCGGAGTGGATGTCAATGCGTCTGCGTTCTCGGACCCGTGGGTTGGACTCGGCATTTCAGAAAATGGGGGAATGTCTGGAGCTGATCTCTGGATCTTGAAGAAAAACGCGACTGGAAGTTATGTTATTCAGGTGCTGGGAGATTTTTTGTTTGCAGTTGTTTGTTTTTGTTGACGGTGTCTCTTTTTTTATCATGTGTTGGTGTTGCAGGACTCGTACGCGCTTACTGCGGGGTATCCCATTCCGGACACGCATCAAGATGCTCAGCTTTTGGAAGGTCCTCAGAAAAAGGGGGACTCCAACACTGTCTTTAAGTTTAGTCGTCCGTTGGATACTTGCGATCAAGAAGACGCGACCATCCAATCCGATTTCAGACACCACATTATTTGGTAACCTGCAATCTTATTAAACATCCGTTCTTTTTTTTTCAAAAGAATCTCATACTGACTTTTGTTTCTCTTGCGCAGGGCGTTTGGAGAATCCGCCGACTCCGTGGCAAAGCATGACGTCAAGAACCGTGGGAACACGCAACTAGTGCTGCACCCCACCAAGACTCCCCCACCCCCCTTCAACAAGGCACTGTATGAATCCATCGACATTGTCATGCCCTCATTCCATGTCCCTGCTCAAACCACAAACTACAACTGCACCCATGTCGCGCTCCCCTTTTCAACAAAGAGACACGTTGTGGCGTTTGAAGGAATCTCGTCGTTCCAGGGAAGTTTGGACTTGGTGCATCATATTGTCATGTGGGCGTGTCCGAAGGCTCCGAATGCGACGGTGGGAGATGTGTATGAGTGTTTGCCTCAGCCGGATGACTGTCAGCATGTGAGCCCCTTAGTCTCACGGTTTTTTCTAATGTGGTAAGTTGACGTTCACGCGCATTTTTAGATTACGTTCGTGTGGGCGCCTGGTGCAGGAGTTACAGAGTACCCAAGCGATGCAGGGTTTCCCGCTGTGAGTACCTTTTTTTTTTTTTTTTGTGATTTCTGAAAACGTGTTGCTAGGGGCCTGGAGACGGAAACTTTTTGTACTATTCACTCCAAGTTCACTACAATAATCCAACGTTGGTGAATGATGTTGTTGACCAGAGCGGATTGAGGGTAAGAGTCTGCGTTTTTACTAATTGCGTACAGTAGGTTAACATTTCAAGAAACCGCGCAGCTTTATTACACTGACAAACTGAGAGAGAATGACATTGGCATGCTCTTGCTTGGAGATGACAGCGATGATTTTGTTATTCCTGGAAATTCTCCAGATTTCACCAGCACCAGAGACGGCATTTGTCCAGCTACATGCACCAACCAGTTTGCGACTGACTTGAAGGTTGTTTTCAACTTTTTCCACATGCATGGACTCGGGTACAATATGAGCACGCGCGTGATTCGCGATGGAAATGAAATTACGCCGCTGGGAATCCGGAAGCATTATGACTACCAGTTTCGTTTTTTTTGTTTGTTTGTTTGTTTTTCTATGCATTCTTGTGTTTTTTCAAACCTTTTTATTAACTTGGGATTTTCGTTTGCAGCTTTCAAGGCTCTAGTGTCCCAATCAATCCTCTTGCAGTGATCAAACCGGGCGACACCCTCATCACCAAATGCACGTACATTCCCACTGACGCATCACACGCAAACCGCTCCGCCAACACCACTTACGGCGCTGGCACTGACGCTGAAATGTGTTTCAACTTCCTCACCTACTACCCCGCAATGCCCGGAATCGGCAGCTGCATGCAAATGTCCAGCGCCAAATCCAACAACCTCGCGTACTGTTCCAGCGACCATGATCCGCGTGTTGAATTGATTCAGAAACAGTATCCAAACGGTACAATGAAAAAGGAGTCCATGCAGGCGATGAAGGATGCGGGTGTGCTTGTGAATGCGAGTATGCCAGTGTTTGTTGCGTTGAAGGAGGTTTCGCAGTGTGCTTTGACGGATCAGAAGGCAAGTGGTGTTGTTGAGATTGGGGTTTCGGTTTCGGTTGCGTTGTTTATGGTTTGCCTTGTTTACTTGATGTAATAAAAAGCGGATGTAGTATTTCGTCGCGTTCCTTGTGTGTGTGCAGCAGAGGGTTGGCCCCCATAGAGCCACGCCAAGCATCCGTTAGAGCAACTGGTTTGAAAGGAAAGCCAAGCTCGAAAAATCTCGACAAAAATGAACACCTCACCACCACTCACCAGCAACCTCAACACACTCCAGAAGCACCGCGGCATTACCATCAGCCGCTTCGACAAGTTTCTAGAGCGGGGCCCGTTTGAGAATGTGAACATGCGCACGGTCCTGTGGAAGCATCGGTGCGACCCTACGGTTGGGAGACACTGCGATGCACAGCTAACCCACCATTTTATCCCCATCTCATTACTGTCACAGAATGGAATCGCCAGTTTCTCTGTCCGTGTTTTCAGTTCCGGACTTGCGGAGAATGTATGTCGGCTCAAGTCGTTTTTTTTCAGTTGCTTCAAACTCACTTGCTCACCACGCGTTAAAAGACCGTTCGATGAAGCCATGCGCGGCAAATTCGTACCTACAAAGCTTGGCGAGGAGTTTGGGCCAAGCTGGTCGACGCATTGGTTCAAGGTATGCTTGCGCTTCGCTCATTTCGCGCTTGGCCCCAATTGCGCCACCCACAGAAAGGGAAAGGGGCTCACATGATTTCACATCTCCAAGGTCGACATTACGATACCAGAACTACTCGCTGGTCTGCCTGTTTCTCTCTACTTCAACACTGACTGCGAAGGAATGGTGTGGAGCACCAAAGGAGAACCCCTGCAAGGTCTCACTGGCGGTGACAGCCACCCGAACCGCAGTCTGACGGATGATGGAGACTGGCATATCGACTTTCCAATTACCGAATCAGCCGTGTCGGGTCAAAAATTCTCTTATTACATTGAGATTGGATGCAACGGTCGCAATGGTGTGGCAAACAACAACAATTTGTATTTCCGACTTTCTACGGCTGAGTTACGCGTTGCGAATGAGGCTGGCGCTGGGCTCTTTAAATATTTCGATATGCTTGTGCAGATTGTGAAGGTAGGGGCGTTTTTTTTTTTTTGGCTTGGCGGTGTTTGGAGGCAACACGCTCACATCTTTGAAAAAAACAGGGAAGTCATCAAGATCAACAGCTGAATGCGGACGCATTTTACACAGCGAATCTGATTGTAAATACCTTTCGAGTGGGCGACCAAGTGTGAGACAGTTGCAGTCAATCTGAAATCGCCCAACTCATCATTCATTTGTGTTTCCAGGTCGGTTGAGAAAGGGTTGGAGATTGCCACAAAATTCTTTGAGGATCGCAAAGGTTCTGACAATGCTGCACGACACGAAATTATTGCGATCGGTAATTGAACTTTATCCACAACTGTTAATCATATCTTAAATGCGACCATTTGGTGTTTGAAGGGAACTGCCATTTAGATACAGGTAAGCTGGCAGCGTTTATGTTGGTTCGTGAAGTTTTCTGATGATTGTGTGTCTTTTGCGACGGCGCGTATCATACAGCCTGGCTCTGGGTAACGTGATTTGATGAGAGCAACAACAACAAAGGGAATTAACCTTGTCCAACACAGCCTTTTGACGAAACGAAACGAAAAGCTGGACGAAGTTTCGCAACACAGCTCGCGCTCATGAAAAAGTATCCTCACTACATCTTCACGGCATCCCAAGCTCAGCAATTTGAATGGGTTCAGCAGCTGTATCCCACCCTTTTTTCGGAGATGCAGGCATTTGGGAAAAAAGGTCAGTTTGTCCCAGTCGGTGGAACATGGGTTGAGATGGACACGAACATGCCCACGGGTGAAGCGCTTTGCCGTCAGTTTCTGTACGGGCAGAGATTCTTTGAGAAGAATTTTGGAGAGCGGAACAAGGTCTTTTGGTTGCCAGACACATTCGGCTACGTGAGTGACCCTCCTCCCCTTCACATATTTGAGGGCCAATCTGACGAAATGTTATTTAGAGTGCCCAACTCCCGCAAATTGCGAGGGAAGCAGGTTGATTTTCTTTTTGTTTTCTTTTCAGTCTTGCGGCTGCTCAAATGCTCTTGATCAGGCATTTCATCGTTTCTTACAACAAAACTTTCGTGGAATCGTATCAACAAGTTTCCACATAGTACTTTCAAGTGGACTGGGTAAACTTTTCTATTGATAGCCACCATGTCAACTTCAAATAATGTGCTTTTCCAAATGATGCCAGGTTGGATGGGTCGACCATTATCTCACATCTACCTCCAAGTGATAATATCATGTCACAAGGCCGAATTGCCGATGTGGTGGACAGGTTCGCATCAAGATTTTGGTTCAAACCAGCCACTCACGCTCGTTCGTTACATGCAGCGTAAACCGAAACAGGGACAAGGTGTACACAAAGAAATCAGTCGTCATCTTTGGCAACGGTGATGGGGGAGGTGGCCCGCTAGCTCCCATGCTCGATCGACTGAAGCTGATCGAGAATTTGGAGGGACTGCCAGCAAAGATCACCTACGGAACGCCAAATGACTTTTTTGAAAAGCTGGAGAAAACTTCGAAGGACATGGTTGAATGGAAGGGAGAACTATACTTTGAAGCTCATCGCGGCACTGTGAGTAGTTCAGACTCGTTTATTGTAAAAACTGCTAAGGCTTCTTTTTTCCAGTACACCACTGCTGGGTTTGTCAAGAAAGGCAACCGGCGTGGTGAAATCTTTTTGCGATACTCGGAATATTTGCACTGTCTAGCGGCCGTTTCGAAACCATCGTCACGTGTTGCAACAAAAATGAATCCGTCATACTACAATCTCGCTTACCCGAAGGAAGAACTCGATCGACTCTGGAAGCTGTTGTTGTTGTGTCAATTCCATGACGTCTTGCCTGGATCAAGCATTGGCCTCGTTTTCGAAGATGCCAAAGTCATTTACGGAGACATTGAGAGGAGCTGTGAGAAGCTGATTAAGGTTGCGTTGGATCGACTTGGGGCTGGGTTTCTGTGCCCGCCCCAGAAGCGTGCCAGCGTGTTTGACATTTTTTCGAAAAAGCCAGAGGGTCGCGATAGTAAGCTGTTTTTTATGCATGCGCAATCTTGCAGTTTTAAAAATTGAATATATTCGGTCAATGCTTGTAGGTGTCTGCGTGTTCAACACGACTTCGTGGCCTGTGAATGCCTTGATTGAAATTAGCGCTTCTTCCGTTCGATCCATGAGAGCCACTCACCAAGTGACTAAAATTGGGACCGCCCTTGTTTATGGTACGTATATCTGGTTTTGAATCCCGACCTCAGTCTATCTGACTCTAATTCTGTGTTATTCGTTCCGTTCATATAGTTGGTACAGTGGAGCCCCACACTTCGTGCATCCGCATCATGTCAGAGTTGGACTTTAATGTCGATGAAGTTAAGCTTCGGCATGATGATGTTGGATACACCGTGGAAAACAAACATATCTTGGTTAAAGTGGATGTGCATGGCCGAATCACGTCTCTCATTCATAAATCTACTGGGTGCGTTCGCGATGATTTGATTTTTTGGGACAGTCATCTTAATACCGCTCCTTTTCTGTTTACACGCAGCCGCGAAACAGTTGCTCCAAGCCAACTTGGCAACGTGTTTAAAATCTTTGAAGACATTCCCAAAGAGTTTGACGCTTGGGATGTAGAACCTTACCAGCTCGAAAAGGGCTGGGACGCAGGCTCACCTCTGGGTCTTGTCTCGGTGGAGGAAAGCGGGCCGTTGCGCGTCGTTTTGAGAGTTCGACATGAGCTCTCTGAAAAGAGCTGGATTCAGCAGCGGATTATTGTGAATGCGGTGGATGAGTGGATTGATTTTGACACGTTTGTGGAGTGGCATGAGAATCGGATTATGCTTGTGAGTTTCCATCAGGGTTTCATTTCTCGTTCACTTTATACTGATGGCACGCAAACAATGTCCAGAGAGTCGAATTCCCGGTAGATGTGAACAGCGATGTCGCCACCTATGAAACGCAATACGGTGTCATTGAGCGCCCCACGCATTACAACACGAGTTGGGATATGGCCAAGTTTGAAGTTTGCGGACACCGATTTGCCGACTTGTCCGAGTACGGATTCGGGGTGGCACTTTTGAATGATTGCAAGTATGGATATTCTGTCAAGGGCAATGTGATGCGTTTGTCGCTGTTGCGTGCACCCAAGGTTGATTTCTTTCTTTTTTCTTGGCGCTGAAAATATGCAGACTAACAACGGGTGGCTTATATTTTTGCAGGACCCGTTCCCGGATGTTGATATGGGTACTTGTTTTATTAGAATTTGAAGGGCTTGAACATGACTGACGCGAACATTTTTTTTTTTGTTGTTGCAGGGTCTCATTCTTTTCGATACGCGCTCTACCCTCACAAAGGATCATTCTCCGCCAGTCGAGTTGTCGAACAGGCGTACCAATATAATATGCCACCCATTACACAGTTGAGTCATTGCTTTCAAATTCATGGCTGCTTATGGTATGTAGCATCGCTAACTTCCAGTTCCAGTGAAATGTCTGTACCCGCTGGATACACTATTTTGGAGTCCCAGCAACGGCATTTCTCTGTCGACACGCCCAACTTGGTTATTGACGCTGTCAAGCGCGTTGAAGACATTGCGAAAGTTGCTTCTGTAGCAAACGAATTTGTTGTGCGCATGTATGAAGCGTATGGTGGTCGGGGTGTGGCGCGGTTTACTTCGTATGTGTCCCCCCTTTGATTTTTCTGTAAGACCAACAAAACCCAACGCTTTGTCGCCATACAGGTCATTTAAAATCTCGAACGCGAACTTCTGCAATATCTTGGAAGATGTCGGTGATGTGGTGCAAGTGGATGCGGAGGATGGCAGTTTACTGATTCCATTCACGCCATTCAAGGTTATTTCCATTCGAATCACCATTTAAAATATTCAGTACTTCGTGTAAAATAAATCTGTGCCGCAACAGTTACAAGATCTGCTCATCCGATTTGTCTGACACCGTAATGACGATGACAACGCTTCACAGAATACACGCAACTTATGGGTTGTGCTTTTAAGGTAGTAGATCTCCATTAGTCTAAAATGGTTAAAGTGGTTATGATTACGGTACAACGCTTGACGCCGCTTGACCAGGTTACATTTAGCATGCTTTTATGCAGCAGGCGGCCAAGTTAGATCATGTGCAGAACTACGAACAAATGAAGACATCTTGGCGATTGTTTTGTAGCAATTGTCGCAGTAAAGGTGACTTCCTTTATAGATTTCACACAACTTCATTCAAAGAATGAAAAACCACTCCAAACACCACCCCTCAACAGTAAAAGTGCATTGAAAACACTTAGCCCCACTCTGAAATAACAACTAAAAACACGGTGTCCTTGTCCGCTTAAACATTTAGTGGGAGATGGAGTAGACACGGATGACGTTGTCGGTGTATCCGACGAAGAGGGTGGAACCGTCAGCAGACCAGGCAAGGGAGATGGCCTGGGGGATGGAGGTCTTCTTCTTGGTCTCTGGGAAGTCTGGCTTCAACTCGTCAACGACGGTCTTGGTCTCCAAGTCCCAGATCTTGACACAGGTGGTGGTGGCAGCGCAGAGCCAGTATCTGTTGGGGGAGAAGACGAGGGCGTTGATTTCGTCACCGGCCTCAAGGGAGTAGAGGTGCTTGGACTCGTTGAGGTCCCACAGCATGGTGATGCCGTCCTTGCCTCCGGAGGCACAGAGGGAACCATCTGGGGAGATGGTGATGGTGCTGATGTATCCGGTGTGTCCGTAGTGGTTGGTCTTAAGCTTGCACTTGGTGGCATCCCAAACCTGAGAAAAGAGAGGAAAGGTTAGGAACAGAAGATGATGAGTTTGGAGGGAATTTGGTGGGAAGGTCAAGTGTCAGATTTTGTTGTGGTATGTTTGTCTCATAGGAGATAGATGGTCTCCTCTGAAGTAGCAAATATTATACAGTTTGCTCATCGTTCAAACTTGATAGCTTTCGGGAGTGAATAGATTCGAGGGGTTACCTTGACGAGCTTGTCCCATCCAGCGGAGACGATGACTGGGTTGGCTGGGTTGGGGGAGAACTTCACGCAGGAAGCCCACTCAGAGTGTCCGTCCTGAACAATGTTCAGCTTGCACTCTCCGAGGGTGTTCCAGAGCTTGATGCTCTTGTCACGGGATCCAGAGACGATCTGACGGTTGTCTGGGGAGAAGGAGACAGAGAGAACATCGTTGGTGTGTCCGACGAAACGACGGGTGGTGGTTCCGGTGGTGAGGTCCCAAAGACGGAGGGTCTTGTCCCAGGAGGCGGACAGAGCAAACTGGCCGTCGGAGGACACAACAACGTCAGAGACAAAGTGGTTGTGGCCAGTGAGGGAGCGACGGGCGTATCCGTAGTTGGACTCGTCGCGGGACAAGTGCCAGACGATGACGGTCTTGTCTGGAGAAAAGCGCCGGATTAGTCATATTGCCTTCAGGCCATCCTCATCAGATGAGGTATCGAGAGAGGCGGGAATTGCAGCTCGGATGTTGCAGGGATTGATTGCAGACGATCGATGGGTGCGGATAGAGGGCAGGATGGATGGCAGGCAAGCATGTCTTGAACATGTTGTACATACCACGGGAACCAGAGACAAGCAAGTCTGGGTTCTCGACAGAGGTGGCGATGGAGGTGACCCATCCAGAGTGGCCAACGAGGCTATTGTGAGAACGCGAGTTTAGAATGCATGTGGGCTCAGGCGGTGTGCTGTCCACAGTACCTTCCGCGCAAGTGCAAAGACATTTTGATGAAGTTTTGTGAGTGGAAAAAGAAGAAGAGCAAATCCCTTTTCAACGTCATGAAGGAAAACCAACCGATTTACACACTTGGAAAAAGGGACGATGGAAATCTGCTCACCGCACCCACTTCAGCAACCACCTCGACGGCTACACAGCCAACCCAAGTCGAGCCGGCCTTCCAGGTGGTCACCCTCTCTGGCATGCAAAAACGCGTTCGGAATAGTCTGGCTGGCATTTCTGCTGTTTACAGCAACGATGCTTCCGTCGGCAATGGCTTTACCCCTGAAGGAACAAGAACTGGTACATGTCTCTGATGAAGTCTTGAAACTGGATCTGTCCAAGATTTCCCTTGCGCGAAGAGATTTGGCCGATGAGGGTCTCAGTGGGTCAGCGCAAGTGGCTCCAAGTAAATCAGATATTTTCAAAACTGTAGCGCCTACTTATTCGGTTTTGCCTTTGCCCAGCGGGATCTGCATACATGTTGACGTACTACGGTAACATTCGCGTTTGTTGCCTTGACGATTTCTTATATATCATCTTAGGAGGACCGGTGATGGTCAAACCCATGAATTTATGTACGTACCCGTCTTTTTTTTTCAAATTCCGATCAGCCAACTGACCTGCACTGCAACTTGGCAGATGTGATTTGTAAGTCCCGCAACCTCTCATTCAATAGCCAGCTAACAAGCTCTGGCGCGTGTGGCAAATCATGATCGGTCTCAACAGGGGTAAGTCTCGGTTCTTTCATAGCCGAGACACGCCCATAACTTTGCTATCTTTATTGTGTCCCAGTACGGCAACTGGAACGGATACGAGGACGAAATGGAGAACTTTCATCATTTTCTAGACAACATCTGTGAGTCACCCTCTCACTACTGCGACGCAGTTTAATGAATCAAGTTTATCAGCAACGGGCTCTTGGTGGAAACTGATGGAGCAGTACAAGGTAAATTCACCGCGTCGTTCGAAAGAGAAAATATGAACATATCGGTGCCATTTAGAACCCTCCAACCGCGCGGTTCAAAGGCTCTGCCGTGATTCCAAAAACATCACCGACCTTGGACGAGGCGCAAATGCGGCCGCTGATAGGAAACCTGCTGGATCAAGACATATTCCCGGTAGACGCAGACGCCATGTACATTTTCATTGCAGGGTTTGACACGGAGCCAAACCAGATGACCACCAGTGGGCAAAAGTATTGCACCGTCTTTTGTGAGTGTACAACCTGACATTGCTTTTTTGGTCGCATTCTTTGTAACCGCCTTTTGATCCCAAAAACCAGGCGGCTTCCATTCAGACTTTGCATCGAATTCAACGGGATTCACAGACATCAAATGTACCTTACTATAACATATAATCCATGCATCGCATTGTAACGAATTGGTTCATACAGTTGGCGTCAGTGGCATGACATGTCCGTACTGTGGAGACGCAAACCCGTGGATATCGTTGCAACTGACCGTCAGTCACGAAATCGCCGAAGTCATCACGGACCCCCTCGTGAACCAGGCATCCTATGTGGGCCCACCTGTTGCGTGGTACAATGAAAAGTACGGCGAAGTGGGCGATATATGGTACAAGAGAGTTTTTAGTGGCTTTTCCTCAGGGACTGACTTTCTGTTTCTTCGGTGCCCATTCACATAACTTCTGTATAACAGCAATGCAATGTAAGTGACTTGGGCTTTAACTGCAGCAATGGTTGACGCTTGAAACTCCCCACAGGCCGGGAATATCAGTGTCCAAAGCACCAGGAGTGCCCGACCAGATCGTGCAGGTAACTGCCACCGTTCCTTTACTTATCATCTCTGACTTCCAAGAACAGAAAATTTGGAGCAACAAAGACCAGCGATGCATGCCCTGAGCTGAGGCGTTGATTTTCTCCCACAAAGGAAAACGTAAATTTATTAAAAAATAAAGGAAAAAAAAGAACTCGCTAAAAAAATGGCATCGTGGGGAGACACACCTGACCCTTCTCAAGTATCACCGACCGAGAGCAGTTGAGCAACTCCGCATCCGCAGCTCACATTCAATCCCTTGTCCAAAGCATCTTACTGGAAATATTCTGCCAGGTGGCGGATGGGGCGCACCGCCTAAAGTTACCGACCTGTCGAACGGATGGGGCAAGGCAACAGCAACGGCAGCATCCACGAATGTGGATAGCGTGGCCGATAAAATAGCTTCACTAAGCGCCAAGGGTGAGTTATCTCTGCGTGGACGCTGCCTCGAATCTTCAACCGCTTTTGCCGACTCATCTCTTCGCAACTCTTTCCCGACCGTTGTCAGATGAACTGGCCAAACCAAAGCATTCTCGGCTTGTCGAAGACGACGACTGGGCAACTGCCGGGTCCGGTGCAGATTCACCGTCAAAGGAACGCGATGTGACTGTCACTTTGTCGGACGGCACTGTCGACGAAGCACTGTACAAAGGTGTCAAGACATTCGACGACCTGGGTCTCTCGAACGATTTACTCAAAGGCGTGTACGCATTGGGCTTTCAGAAGCCAAGTAAAATCCAAGAAAGGGTGATTTCGTCTTTTTTTGTGCTTGGACACAGTTTCCTGAAACTGAACGCCTCATTTCGTTTCAATTTCTTTTTTCCGTGGTAGGCGCTTCCGTTATTGCTAGCGAATCCACCACAGAATATGGTGGGTCAGTCCCAGTCTGGGACAGGTAAAACTGCTGCGTTCACACTCACAATGCTTTCGCGCGTGGATGTCAACAACCCCGCTGTCCAAGCAATCTGTCTCGCTCCTTCTAGAGAGCTTGCAAGGCAGATTATGGATGTAGTGCGCGAAATGGGAAAGTTCACGTCGGTGACAACGGCTTTTGCCATCAAGGACATGGATGCTCCCAGGTTTGTTTTTTCCAAGTTTTCGTCGCATTCTCAGGACCTCATGCCATCGAATGTTCGCGCAAATAATAACGCAGAGGCGTGAGGATTGAAGCCCAAGTGATTGTTGGGACACCTGGAACGGTGATGGACTACATCCGTCGTAAAACTATCGACACATCTCAGTGCAAAATCTTTGTCCTCGATGAAGCCGATAACATGCTCGATGGACAAGGACTTGGAGACCAGAGTATCCGTGTGCGCAAATCTGTCCCGCATTCATGTCAGATTGTGCTGTTCAGTGCGACCTGGACCGATGAGCTGCGTAATTTTGCGGCACGCGTTGCGCCGAATGCAACCACAATCACTCTGAAGCGGGAAGAACTGAGCGTCGACGCAATTCGGCAGCTGTACATGGACTGTCACAATGAAGAACACAAGACTGAAATCTTGATGGCCATTTATGGGCTTCTGACGATTGGACAGAGTATCATTTTTGTTCGGGTAAGTTTGCCGTTCATCTTTTGTGCGGTTATTGAGTAATCAAACGAACGATTTTGCGTCAACAGCAAAAGTACAAGGCTGAAGAAATCACTCGCCGAATGAATGAGGAAGGCCACGCTGTTGTCTTCCTGCACGGGTAAGGAGCTCGCTGCATTCCCTCACCCCTCAGACTTCACTGAGATTTCGTTTTGTTTGTTCACGCCACAGTGGTCTTGAGGGTCCCGAACGTGACAAAGTCATGGACGATTTCCGTGACGGGAAATCCAAAGTGCTCATCACCACCAACGTTCTATCGCGTGGGATTGATATCCTGCAAGTGAATCTGGTCATCAACTTTGATATGCCGCTTGCCGCTGATGGCCGCACGGTGGACCCTGAAACATATCTGCACCGTATTGGACGCACGGGCCGATTCGGGCGCACAGGAGTGAGCATCAATTTCGTGCATGACCAAAAGAGCTTCAACGAGATGGACGCAATTCAAAGACATTTTGGGAAAGAGATTGTGCGAGTGGGTACGGACAATTTAGATGAGATTGAGAAGATGTTGAAGAAGGCTGTCAAGTAAAAACCCACCCGCGTCTGTCACGGGGAATAAATAAAAACAGAAAGGGTCGGGGTGTGATGGACACTCAGAAAATGTGTGACTCATGGGTTGGTTGGGACAACAAAGTTTATAAAAACTGGCAAGCGCATCCAAAACAACTTGATAACCATGGCACCAACTCCGTTCGTATTCGTCGAAGAAAAGAAGGACTACGCGATTGTCACCATCAACCGGGGCCCCGTCAATGCCATGAATCTGCAAGTGTGGGTGGAGCTCCAAGCAGCCCTGGACCGTATCGAAGGAAACAGCAAAATGCGGGGCGTCATCTTCTGCTCGGGACTTGAAAAGGACATCTTTACTGCAGGAAACGATTTGACGGAGCTGTATGCACCAATGACTTCGTTGGAAGGGTACACCAACTTCTGGACCACCCAGAACGTGTTTGTGGGCAACCTGGTTAGGGAATCTCTTTGATTTTCTAATGCTTGTGCGTCCCTCTGTTTTAAAAAGCTTGCTTAATGTTTCCCCATGCTGTAGTATTCGTCACGCTTGGTCGTCATCTCAGCCATCCGTGGCGCCTGCCCCGCTGGTGGTTGCGCAATCTCGCTAGCTTCTGATTACCGTATCATGACAGCGGGACTGGGCCACATTGTTTGTAGCTTAGCGCATGCGAACCCTTCAAATCATACTCACTTTTTTTTTTTGTTTTGGTTGACAACAGGGTTTGAACGAACCACAGATTGGTCTGCTGGTCCCAGCTCTGTGGATGGTACTCTATGCAAAAGTTATCGGCGAGCGCCAGGTTTTGTGCGATCCTAGTTCCCATATCTATAATCGCGAACACTCATAATTTGAATTTCCAGGCGGAACTCCTTGGTTTCAACGGTGCCGTGATTTCTCCCGAAGAAGCGAAACGCGTTGGCCTCGTAGACGAACTTGTTCCCAAGGAAAAATTGATGCAAACGGCTGAAGCAACCATGGCAAAGTGGTTGAAAATCCCGTCTCTTGGACGAAGTTTGACGAAAAAGAATGTTCGTCAGGAACTCTCGGATCGTTTTACAGACAGAGGTGTGTCCATTTGCTTTCCTGATTTTTCCCATGTTAACCGATGATCTTTTCAACTTGTTTTTTATTAGCGGCTCTGAAAGCCGAATCTGAAATGGGATGGGCATTTCTTTCATCTCCCGAAACTGTGAAGGCAATGAAGGCAACCTTGAACAGGCTTCAGGGAAGCAAGCTGTAGTGGATGTGGGGTGTTGGCTTTTTTTTTTTTCACCGTGACTTTTTCTTGATTGTTGTTGGGTCTGCGTGTTAACACAATGAAGCAGTGTGCGATGAAGGATGATCATTTGAAAGTAAATGGCTCTGTGGGCGCCTGTATCTATTCCTGGAAATAACCATGTCTAAAACGGGAATGCCATCAGTTGAACAACCCAGACTGACTCAGAGTACGCCACGTGGTACACACGCCCCTCTTAACAAGAATGCGAAACTGGGTGTGGGTGAGTTTGAAAGGGGCAGACTTATCAATGGTCCAATTGATATTTTGTATGGAACCATTGACATGCCCGAGAAAACATTGAACCATTGACCAATGCCTGGAATGGAAGCAAAACAAAAAGGGACCGGACAAGCTCCACCGCAATTACACAGGAAACAGTAGCGCATCATGCATCCGTCAGATCTGCGGAACGAGTCTCAGGCTACCTCCACCACCACTGCGGGTACCTTGGCACAGCAGCACAACAGTTATGCCAGCCGCGAGCAGGTCCTCAGCTACCATTCCAACTATGATGAAGGAGAAATCGAAGAAGATGGAATGGAGAGTGACGCTGAGAGTGACTTGTTTGAGGTGTTTGATGTTGTGGATTCAGTAGTCCCAAGGTGAGGAACCCTCCCTCCCCCTTCAAAGCATCGCTACAGCTTCCCTCTAAGCACTGAAACTAGTTTGGGATTATCTTCTGACTCTTTTGTTGAATTAGGACTGACAACCCCAGCACTCCAACGGTCACTTTCAGAGTCCTTGTCATTGGCATCCTCGGCTGCATCATCAACACTGCCGTCAACACAATCTTTTCCTTCAGAACGAATTCGTTTTCAGTCAGTCCGTCCATTTCAGTGGTGCTCGCGTACCCAGTCGGACTCTTGATGGCACGCACGCTGCCTATCAAGGTATTCACGCTGCCACGGCTGCCATTCTCGACTGCCTTGTATGCACCGACATTTACGCTGAATCCAGGTAAAAAGCAGAGAGAGGGATGAAGAGGCTTCTTGATACCAGCAAACTCAACCAATTCTCTGCAGGCCCGTTCAACTACAAGGAGCATATTCTCATTCTCGTCTTTTGTTCCGCAACCACACAAGTGTACGCATCAGTCAATATCATTGTACAGAGGTTCTACCTGAAAATGCCAATGAGTCCGGCGTGGTGTTTTATTTTTATTCTCGTCAAGTAAGTTGTCCTGTCATTGCTTGCATTCTTTTTACAGTGAGTGCTAAGATGGGTTTTCAATCACTAAAAAACAGCAACGTGTATGGCTACGGCTTTGCTGGAATGTTCCGCAAATTTCTTGTCCGCCCATCTGCAATGCTATGGCCCCAGATCCTCACCCACATTGCACTTGTCCGTACACTGCACAACACCCACGACGACCAACTCAAACAAGAACAAGAAACCCACGAAATGGAATTCACTGCAACCCGCGCATTCAGCACAAACACCGACAAGTCTCTTTTAGACGAGGCTGGTACTTTGGAAACCCAAACGCGTCCTCGTCGCTCGCCTTGGTCGCGTGTAAAAGTGTTTATCGTTTGCACCGGGATCATGTTTGTTTGGCAGTTTGTGCCGTCGTATATTGCGCCGTTTTTCGGCGCTGTGTCGGTTTTGTGTCTTGCATTGCCTGCTACCGATGCATTTTCCAAGTTCAGACTTTTTGGGTCGGCGCAGCAAGGAGTTGGCTTATTGTCGTTTACATTTGACTGGTCCATGATGGGAAGTCCCATTGCCATTCCCTTGTGGGCATTGGTGAATGATACCATCGGATGTGAGTTTTCCCATTGCGCGTCAGTAAATTTCTGTTTTTCTCGATCCTCAATCTTCCCACTCCCAACCCCCACAGGTTGGATACTTTACTGGCTCGTGATTCCGTTGCTATGGCAGTTTGACTTTTTCGGCGCCGATTCCAAGCTCGGAACATCTCCAGCCATGGGACCCAACGGAACCGGCCAATTCACCCTCGGCTACGCGTTAAACACACAAGTCCTATTCTCCAGAAACTTGGAACCCGTCTCCGTATTCAAACTCCTCGAAACCTCCACGCAAACAACCCTCAACGAAACATATTACAACTCGGTCAAACCGCTGTTTATTACAACAGACTTGGCCATGACGTATGGAAGCAAGTTTATGAGTATTACTGCGGCGATTATGCATGTGGTGTTGTGGTACGGTCGCGATATTTATAATCGCGCAAAAACTGCCACACGTGATTTGGATGCGGATGATGTGCATGCACAAATGATTGATGTGTATCCAGAGGTGCCCGATGCGTGGTATGTCTCGATTTTGGTCATCAACACGGTCTTGGCGTTGGCAATGTGTGAGTGGGGTGGGTTTGACTTGCCGTGGTGGATGGTGATTTTGTCCATGGTGATGGCTGTGGCGCTGCTTTTGCCGTCTGGCATGATTTTTGGTGAGTGGTTACTTTTTTTCTTTGTTTCAACATCATGAGTTCTAACCTTCAATTTGAATGCAGCCATTTCTGGGATTCCAATTTCGGCAAACGTTTTGTTTGAGTTGGTGGCTGGGTACATGCTGCCTGGGAAAATGATTTCAACAATGACATTCAAGACGCTGACCTATGTCAGTGTGAACCAAGGTACGCATACCCACGAACTTGCGAAAATAATCTTTTTCTGATGGTGTCCGTTTTCCAGGACTGGGACTCACGCAAGACTTGAAACTTGGACACTACTGCAAAATCCCTCCTCGCGACATGTTCCTGGTCCAGCTTTTGTCCTCTGTCATATCCAGCATTGTCGCGTTTGTTACTTGCTTTGGAGTGTTTGACGCCGTTGGAGACAAGATTCAAGCAGGCTTGGACGGTAATGCGCTTCCTTTTAGAGTGCTTTATTCTTCTTCTAAACGCATACGCATGCCCATCGTTTTCTCCATTTTCCAGGCTGGACTGCAACGTTTTTCCAAAACTTTATGGTACTTTGTTTGTTTTCCCTTTTGAAATAGTTTGTTACTGACGCCGACTTTTTCATGTGTTCAGACGAGCGGTTTGATCTGGGGAGCCATTGGACCCGCCCGATTCTTTGGGCCCAGTTCACCATACGAAAGCCTTCTCTACTGCTTCGTGATTGGCGCCGTTCTGCCGATCCTGCCATGGTTCTTCCACCGCCAAGGCTGGGGCCGCTGGTGGCCGCTCATCAACATCCCCCTCCTCGTCACCCTCCCCGAAAAAATCGGTAGCATCCGTTCAGACATGATATCCCCAGTCCTCGTTGGATTCCTCGTAAACTATCTAATCAAACGATGGAACCATTCATGGTGGAGTCGCAACGCATACGTGTTGAGTTCCGCTTTTGACACGGGCGCCGCGTTTTCATTGTTGATTATATTCTTTGCATTGCGGATGCAAGGTGGGCCGATGGGAGTGTTGATGCCGTTTTATGCGTTGAATCGGTTGGATCCTGAGTTGTGTTCGCCGTGGTGGTTTGTTACTTGTACCGAGCATATGGTTCAGGCGGGTGCTGCGTACGATCCGTCAGAGGACATTGCCGTGTGTCAGACGTTTGGGATGGAAGCTATGATGATGATGGGGCCGCCTCCGTCATGAGTTGCTGTATTTTTTATAGAGATTGGGCATTTATAATTTTTACGAATACATTTTGGGTTCAAAAGAGTAAACAAAGCAAGAATGCCAGACGCGTCTTCTGAATCGCTCAACCAGAAAATGAGCGAAGCTTCTGCTTCATCAGCCTTGTTTGGCAGCACTGCAATACGAGAATCGATGGCGTCTCTCGACAGGTGCGCTCTCTTGCAGCCGCGTCTGAAATGTCTGATCAAATTCAACAGCGAGGAAAACATGAGCCAGCTGCTCGAGCACATTGACAACGGACCATGGCTCCGGAGCTACGTTTTCAACTTGACCCAATCAAACGCGTTTTCTTCAACCATTCTGCTTGTTATCCTGCTCAACACCATTTTTCTTGCACTGGAAACGGTCGATTCTTTCAATCGCTCGTACTGTGAGTATTTCTTTCATTTGCAACTCCTTGCGGAGCCATTGATCCATGGTTCGAATGACTTAACAGGTTGGTACGTTTCCCTGATTGACTGCGCGTGCCTGGGCATTTATATCGCCGAATGCATTCTGAAGCTGTACTCCTGGCGTCTCTTCTACTTCCAAAACGGCTGGAACGTACTTGGTGAGAATTGCACACAATCCCACCAATCTCAGAAAGCTGGAGGAAAGATCCTCACCGCATCGACCACCAATAGATTTCTTCATTGTCGTCCTGTCAGTCGTGACTTGGATCCTACCATACTATTACACTTCTCAAATCAGCCTCAATACGGAGGTATTCCGAGTGTTGCGGCTGTTTCGCGCTGTTCGCGCTGTTCGCTCGTTGCGGGCACTTCGAACAATTAATATGCTGCAGTCCCTCAACATTATCATAACGATCGTGTTTAAATCCATTCCGGCCATGTTCAATATCGCCGTCCTGGCTGGAATCACGTTGTGTAAGTTGCCCTACTCCTTGCAATCGTTGTGGCATGAATAATGTTTTGGTGACGTTGTCAGACATGCTGGCGGTGATTGCAACCGCTGCGTACCGTGATGTGGATCCGCGAAGATTCGGGACAATTGCCAACTCCATGTTCCGGCTGTTTCAGTTGATGACGTTGGACAGCGTAAGAGCGTCCCTGCTCTTTACCCTTTGCTTTCTTGTTCAAACGACTCATATCAACTCCCCAAAAGTGGTCCAATTTTGTCACAGATAATCGCAACAAAAGCAGCACGATTCACTACTTTGTCGTTTTTGTCATTGTCCTTGAAACTTTTGTGTTTTTAAAGTACGGATTCGCTTTCTTTGCCTGCTGCCATCACTGGTCATGGGTTACTAATCGGCCATTACCGTTTCCATTCCCACCCACCCCCATCTGACCCCAGCCTCTTCATCGCTGTCATTGTCAACAACCTCCAAACGGCGCGCAAAATGCTAAACCAAAAGAAAGCCAAACGCATGAACCGCATGGTTGGCGCCATGGAAAGCATTGATTCGTTTGAACTGGAACTGCAAAAAGTGCAGGATGGGCTAAGGAACGGCGAATCGCGGCGGACAAGCGAAAGTGCCGTCAAGAGTGATGAACTGGTCAAGGAGGGTATTGTGGAAGAGTTGATGGGCATTGAGAATTATTATTCGGCGGGGTTGCCTCAACGGTGCGTGTTCTTTTTCTTTTTTTTCTTTTCTTTTTTCTTTTTTTTCCCTTCATTTTCGGGTGAATTTATGTTTTCTCAAACAGGACCAAGGAAATCCTTGCCAGCTATTTCATGCACTTGACGTCTTTGGAATTCAACATGAACTTGTACGAAAAACAGCAAAAGGTTCTTGATGAGCTGGTAGATTTGGGGCGAGAATAAAACACAAACAAAAGACAAAGGACTTTATATTAACCGTGTTGTTACTGTGCCGCATGAATCTGGAGAAATGAAAAAAGTACTATGTCTGCTCTTGAACTCCAACCAACTCCATCAACTCCTTCATCGGTGGACTCGCCCAAAACCTCGAATACGCGTCCCGACCAAGAATAACCAAAATGTGCTGATTCGCCGCCGAAAAGCAATCATGCGGCAGTCTCCACGTCGCCAACCGTTCAGGTGTCAACGCCGCGCTTGTAGCCACATCGCCAGCCATGCTGACGGATTTTTTGTTTTCATCAATCGTGGGTGGATGGCTTAGCAGTGCTTCCTTCTTTTTGTTTTCTTGCAGCTGTTGATACTGGTGTGCGAGGATGGCTGGTCGACTGGCACCGCCTTCTGTGACAGTCATCATACGCGAGAGACCTGCCATGCTAGCTGACACGTCGGCCATACTGACATTGGTGATACTCGGTCCGTTCAAGTTCCCAACAGATGGACTCGCCGCCGCCCCAGCCCCTTGGAACAAATTGACGGTAGGAAGTTCGGCAGCGCGTTCTTTGGCGCTACTGGCAAGCGTCCCGGCGGTAGCCTGCGACTCCAGTTTCGCGAGTTGCTGATCGATTTGGTTTTTGAGGATCGTGAACGTGGCAACAAGGCGGGTCCGAATTCCAAATGTAAGCGCCACTTCGCGAGGACTTCCGATGGGAATGAATTCGTTAAAAACTTCTGTGGCTGCGTTGACGTATTCGGTGTAGCTTGAGATTTGGTCCAGACTTTTGATCTTGATGTGCAAGTCGAGAGCGTCAATCAAGTCTTCTTTGCGCAGGAATTCGCCAAACAGTTTCAGGCCGAGCGGGTCGTTCAAGAGCTCGGTTGTGTGTCTGCGCCAGATTTTGATGTCGTTGGGTGTTGGGATTGTTCTAAAAGACACCGTTAAAGTTGACTATAAAATCATAAAGACGGAAGAGAATGATCCAAAAGAAGACTCACTTGGAAGCATCCCAAATTTTCGGATCATCGCAAGTGAACGGATTTTCAGAAAGCTGTTCAACAAACGGGTCCACAGGCTGGAAGGCCATCACACGTTCTAAAATACTAACAGTGCGGGAGCGAATTAGCATAAAAAAAGCGCAGACATAAAAAAAGGATATGGCAAAAAAAAAAAACCTCTTTGACGCTGTCGACAATGGAACACGCTTCATATAATTTGATGCTTGCAACTGTGATACTTTTTTTTCGACATAAACCAAAAGTTGCGCGTCCGTGAGTTGTGCCTGCCATTTTTTTTCCCTATAGTTACCATCTTGAAACAAGAACACACGACATTGAAAAAACGAGGCCGTACTAGGTACTCTTCAAATGTTCGAACTCTCATTGTAGAGTCGTCCTTCATCGTGGGCGATGGAGTGTTCTATAAACACGGTTGTGTGAGCGGGTTAGAGGTGAGCACATTACAAAAACAGCCACGGAACGTGCTTACCGCCGTTTGTTGTAAAGGACGCTGATATTTCCAAAACGCGTGCTCTTGTAAGAAGAAGATTCTTTTGTCGTTTTTCGAAAGGGCCTCAGTGTATCTGAGCCGAGTCATAAAAAGAAGTAAGTTTTGAATGAACCAAAACAGAGAATGATAAAAAATAAAAAAAAACTCAACTCAGACTGGACTTTAACAGCTTGCGCAATCTCATCCCTCGTCTTTTTAAACTTGAGCATCAACCGCTCCAACCGTTGTTCCTCCGACACCGTCAACTGCTGCTGCTTACTCGACCGCTGCGTCCTTTTGATCAAGTAGATGAAGTAGTCGCGACCAAGATTACTCCAAGGAACCGTGGGCCATAAGAAACTTGTTTGGAAAATGTAGAGCGACGCTTCTTTGAATTTGTAGTCCATGTCCACTGAGACTATGTAGCTGTAGTCCATCAAGGTTTGAGCAATGCGGATGCCGTCGGTTTTCCCGCAGAGTTTGCAGTTTGGAATTAGCCAGTCGATGAGCATTGTCCCTTTTTGCGAAATCCATCGTGAGTCTCTATAACAAAAAAAAAAAAAAAAGAAATAAAGAACGTGAAACCTGTAAACGAATTCTTGTAAACTTGGAAAAGCTTGGATCGGTCCTTCAGCTCGACGCCGGAAACAGGGTCCCGGAGTCGATGAACAACTGGGATGAAAAACAGGGAAAAAGAAGTCTCAATCAAAACTCCCCCAAAAAACAACATCAAAATCGGACACTTGATCTTTCCGTACCTTCTTCCACCATCATCAATCGCCGCTCATTCACCCTTGCTTCAATTGATTTTTTGGTAGTTTCCTCCGGCCCAAAAGTCCGCGCCAAGTCCTTCAACAGCTCCGCTTTCGGCGCAACAGGTTCCTGCAATTTTGGCTCTTCTTCGTCCTCATGGTTTCCAGGCAGCGAAATCCCAACAGTCGGGGTCGCCGGCACAATGGGCCCAGGAACACGCGTGCTCGGCGTAACAGACTCCTGCCGTCTTACCGAGTCCGGATTCTCGCTCAACGGACTATTTCCAAAAATGTTTTGAAACAGCGATTGTGTAGTACTTGCTCGTCGTTTGAAGGACGAACTGGATGTTCCGGAGAGCGCGCTGTTGAAGTTGAAGATGCCCGCGGCAGTTGCACTTTGTGCGGGGGGGAGTGGGGTTGCGGTGGACACGCGTGTTGTTGAGGCTGTGGCCGTGTCTATGGGCGGTGCGGTTGTCGAGGAGCCGAGTTTGCTGTTTGTGCGCACGAGTCCGAGCTTGGAGGTATTTGGGGCCGGGCCTGGGACGGAAATGTGGGGTTGCTGGTGGGATGGCTGAGGTCCAGGCTTGGTGGCAGGGTCGGTTGGAGCTTGTTCGTTCATTGTTTTTTTTTCGGACGCTGACTGGACGGGGGTTGCTGCTGCTGCTGCGTTGGGGGGGATGGGTCGCTCCTGGCTCTGCGCTTTCTCGACGCGTTTTTAAGGTTGCGCTGAGAGTTGCGGGTGTTCGGCCTTCGTTAATAATTTGAACAGTCAGCAACAATGACAATTCCTCTGATTGGACAGTTGAAAAAGGAGCAGAAATAACATCAAACAACCACGTTAATAACACACCCCTTTTTATTTATTCAGATCAGCGAATAAGGTGGACGGTTCATCCACATTCATTTTGGCAGGTTTGCTGGACTTGGCGGATCGAAGTCCGACAGCCGCCTCAGCTTCCTCCTGCGTGTACGGAACTTCCTTTAACACCTTCACTCGCTTTTTGTGTGGCTTGGAGGCAAGGTGAACATCCATGGCTGGTTGAGAGATGAAGTACTTTGCGCACTGTTCGTTCAACGCCCCCAAAGATAAGTGCCATCAGTTTCGGTCAAACGCAAAAAAAGAAGGGACGGCAAAAGGAAGCAAAAGTATTTACATGAATGCAGTAGAATTGCCCGAGTCCAGGCAAATCAGGATCCAGCTCCGTGGAGGCCATGGCGTTCGGCTGCAGTTCCGTCGAGGAGGTTGTCGCCAGGGTTTTCGCAATGTCCTCGTGAATCTGATCCAGATCCTTGACTCGTGCGCGTGTTCTCGATGAGCGTTTCACATCTCTGATGCTCTTGTGCCTGGGTTGTTATGGCCGGCGTGTGTGTGTTTTTGAATCAGTTCTGGGGTCGCAGATTTCCCCGCAGCTGGTCCAGCGCTCGAGGGCTGGGTGTGAGATATGAAAAGCGATTGCTTACATCTTCTTTCTGGCGACTCGGGTCATTGCTGCAGTGGATGTTTGTCGGTGCTGAAGCTGAAACGGTTGGGTGACAAAATTGTGGAAGGGCAACTCCCAAAAAAAAAAACAAAAAGGACAAATATATTCTTGATACTGTTTTTTACGTGGGCTGCAACGCGCAACGGTAGCAGCAGAAGGCAGGGCTGGCATGGCACTGCCGAGAATGCTGCTAAGCAGTAGCGCATGCGTCGAGTGGTGGTGTGCTTGTCAGCTGGAGTGGGAGGAGATCAGCCCAATTAAGAAGAACAAACACGCCGCAACGAGCATCGGCAGCTGAGATGACCGAGAAGAGCAAAGGAGGCATATGTTCAGCGTAACTAATTCAGCCCTGAAAAGCGAATGTTTCATTAGCCCTTTTGAAACGCCCCTCCCAGTGTTAAATTCCGATGAAAAGCCCCTTTTTGTTTCGAAATAACTTGAACCAAAAGGGTGGAACTGAACTTGCATCGCTCCTTCCAGTCCAAGAAGAGAGCGCCAGTCCCGTCCCTACATCTAGCCATCCTACGTACTAGTCTGTCCTGCCTCTGCTCCTGCGAACCCGTCCCACCGACCAGAAAGATGCTCTCGCACGCTATGCACTCAAACTCCACTGCCACCCGCAAGGAGAAGGAGGCCCATATGGACACTACCAAGATCCGCATTACACTCTCCACCGACAGCGAAGGTGAAAGTGAAGTGCGGAGGGGAGGAGGAGACGACGACCGAGAGATCGATACCGTCACCCTACCGCTCCTCCCTCCTGCATCACCCTTCAGCATCAACAACACAAACTCCGGCAGTCTGAGCAAAGCAAGCGCCCGCAAGAGTAACATCCACATTGTTCCCAATGAACTGCTCCTCCTTGTCTGTTCTCGACTGCCGACGAATGCGCTGCTCACAATGCGTGGTGTCACTCGCAGACTCGGTGCGCTTGCATCGCTTGTTTTGCGGGATCGAATGCGCATCAGCGTCGACTCCATCGCTCAGATGCTCAGCACCCTTGAGCAACAGCATTCTCTCGTTGAGGAGGAGAAGCGACCCCACCTCAGACATTACAAGCAGTTCGTGCGAAACATTAGCATGAACGACATTACGGAGGCCATGTAAATGAATATCTCGTTGACGTTTTTTTTTTTTTTTTTCATAATGATTCAACTCACATTTGTCTCCCGATCGATCACAGCTGGTACGCTACTCCCCCCGAGGAACTCAAAACTGTCTGCGAATGTTTATGCATTCTCAAGGGTTCCATGTCGTCCCTTCAAGTCAGCCCGCGCCGATCATTCCTACACCCCACGGATGTCTCCCACACAACTAGCTCCGCATCAACCTACCCACACAACAACAACTCGGACATTACCGATTCAATCGAATCAAGTCTTCGTACTCTCAGCCTCATTGCGCCATCCGCTGAATCTGCGACCCAATCTTTTGCCCCATCTCCCCCATCCTCCCTTTCAAACTCTGGTGCAACTCTTCAGCAACACATGCAGCTGCAGCTGCAGCAACCTACCCCTCCAGCAGCCATGCAGCTGCTGTATACCGAAGACCCCAGTGTCGGTGTCCCACAAACTTGGGCTTCCATCAAGAAGAACATGTCACGCTATGAATTCAAGAATTGGGTTTTGAACCTGCGTTCGAATGTGGACAAGATTCCATATGCGGCTGTCAAGCGCGTCGAGTACATGATCATGCATGATCAGAGCATCACGTACGAACGGTTGCGTGAAGTCAGTCGGCCAGGCTACAGCCTGTTGATTGTTGTGGCTGCATGTTTGCAGTATGGAAACATTTCTGAGGAAGTCAAGTCAAAGAGTAGGGAAGTTGTGGCTTGCGAAGAACAGTTGCGAAAGGGACGTTTGTTTTTGGCCAGTGTGGAAGGTTGTAATTGAGTGTCGTTAAATTTTTTGTTTATTGCGGTATTGCTTTTTTTTTTTTCTTTTCTTTTCTTTTCTTCGGGTCTGGTCCCACCTGTTGCTATGAGGTTTGTAATGATGACGGGCAGAACATTTTATTATTTCACTCCGTGTTTGCTGTTGACTTTGAGGAGTGGGGTGATGGAGGCACTTGGGACAGTTTGTTTTTGTTGTGTTTTGTGGGGCTGGTCCTTCTCGTTTCTAGCAACCAACCCCCTTTTGACATGTTTGCGTATTTCAGTACACCTATAGTATCATGTAGTCATTTATTTGATGTTCGTTTGAGCCTCTGGAACTCAGCAGTAAAAAAAAAAAAAAAAAAGTGTTTTGCATCAAACTTTTATTAACTCCCCGTCCCGGTATACACACACGCGGATATTCGCTCCTCTGCACACTCTCGTCAACGCTTCTTTTTCTGAAACGATTGCATGAGCGTTTTTGCTTTCTTGCCTTTGCTGCCAACAGCCTGGAAGCAAAGAAAGAGGTAGTGCTTGTTTTTAGGCTTTTGAAGATTGCTAACAAGAAAAACCATCACCTTTTCTTTGCCATCGCCGCTCTCGAATACGCGTCCAAAATTGGATGCCGGCATAACTTTGAAGCTCTGCTGTGTGGGTTTTGGGACCCGCGTGAACCGTCTGAAAAAAAAAAAAAAAGGAAGATTCATTTGGTTACGAAAACTTTTGAATCATGAATGGGGGGATAATTGAAGAAAAAAGATGAGGGGTCAGACTCAACTCTTCTGCGCCTTCGTGATTGTCCAGATTCACTTTGCGTTTTTTCCTTTAAAAAGAAGAAGATTTTGTTGAGTGCGAGTTCATTTCATAAATTGGAAACTCTGCAGAAAATACAAAAGGGAATTCTTACATGTCAGAAGCATCAAACTGAACTGTCTGGAGTCCTCGTTCTTTATAACTCTGCGAACGACCTAAAATCGGGCGCATCCATTTTTCTTTGATTACGTTCGAGTGTTTTCATTGAAGGGGGAGATACTTTTCAGTTGCCGTTCCTATAAAATTGATATTTTTGCTCACCCAGCAGATCGTTCACGATACGTAGTGCACTGGGAGTCACGCGGTCGCATTTGGTGTAAAACATGACGACACGGCCAATTTTGCTTTCACGCAAGCTGGAAAATGGGAAGAGACCCGCAGCGGTTATTCATTCGAATGAATGGCGGTTGAGACAATCAAAGAAGAGTTTTAGTTACTGCTCTGTCCGGATAGGAAACTTGCCAAGCGCGTTAAAGATGGTCATTTGGACGTCGAGATTCGGTAACGATCCGTCAGTCGTCAGAGGCTCCAGCCTGAAAGACACCCACAAAAACCAATGCAAACGCACCCATTTTTGAGCACATTACACTGAGAAGGAAAAAAGAGAGACCTCTTCACACCATAGTTTCATGCCATCCAAGATATTGTTGTCCAAAAATTGCTCATATAAATGCGCTTTCGAGAGTTGCATTGTGACAGTTGGGAGCAGTTTAATTTTTGCAATGGCGGGTTGCTGTTTGCGATTGAAGTCTTGATCCGCGTTCGCAGCTTCCTTCATTTTGTCGACGAGGTTGACGATCATTTCATCAATTTCCTGTTAACATTCAAGGAAGCATGTCGCAATAAGCATTTCTTGGTTTTCTTTTTCGCTGGCCGTATTTTCGGGAAACGAATTTCTCAACTGGATCATCGCCGTCCAATTTTTTCGCGCGTTTTGTTTTGATTCGATTCAGAGCTTCTTGGAAGTCGTCCGAAACTTGTTTCTTTGCGGCTGAATGAACGAAACATCTATGTTTCAGTTGCGCACGTTCATTTGGTCAAACATAAAAAGAGGGGAAAAAGGCACCTGACTCCGGATCCAATTCTTTTTCGGGTTCTTCGGGAGCATTATCGCTAGAACCGCGTGATTTTTTTTGTAAGCCTTGTTGCTTCTTCTTTGGCGGCCGTCTGAGATTTAAAATATTTCGATGTTCGAGTTAGAACGCCGGCGAGAATAGAGGAGTTCGAAGGTTTTCGCAAAAATAACGCGCAGAGTGTATTCACTTTTCTGCAGGTGCCGACAGGTCCTCGTCCAGTTGAACCTTCTTTTTGAAGCTTGGAAGGACTTTTGGCGGTGGGACTGTGCATAAACAAGAACAGAGATATGTAAGACTCCCAATGCGTTCCTCCAAGTCACGGTACATTATTTGAAATAGAAGCAAGCTCACCGTTTGCTTCATCGTCGGAGGACAGGGCCAGATCATCGTCATCCAGGTCAGAGTCACCACCACCACCAAAGATATCGTCGAGAGTAATGTTTCGCTTTCCATCGTCTGCTGGCGCCTCGGAAAGGGCCTCTTGTTGGGCGAGTGGTGTTGGCTCTGTGTCAGATTCGTCCATTTTATTTTTTGACGATATTAATAAATCTTGAAGTGTTTATATTCCAAACTTTGTTTACTCGAAATGCGCGTTGCAAAACCGAAACAGTACGAGGTGATTTTGGGTCCAGAAACGGCAGCATCGCGCATTCATTTTCTAAACTGGTCCTTCTCCACATGGGTTGGGTTTCAGAGGATTGTTGCCCTCTTCGACTACTCGGGCACAACAGACGAAGAGCTGGACATCCACAACGGCGACCTCTTTGCCCTGATCAACAAAGAGAACCAGGACTGGTGGTAAATCATCCGAGTTTTTAAGAAACAACCCCTCACTTTTAAAACTCTTGTATATATAAAAACAGGTACGTTCGTGACGAGCGCAACGATGAACGCGTTGGATACGTACCTCGAACGTATGTCGCGTATGCAGATGACTCTGGGGCTCCTGTGGTCGACAGCGACAATGATGACGCGTCAGAAATGGCGGAGAGCAGGAAAGTCACCGTTGCGCGTATCAGAGAAAGCATGGCGCGTGCCTCGGCGGATTCAAGTTGCGATCTATTCCATGTTTTGTTCACCTTTCTTTCTGTAGTAAAACACTGTCGTTCCCTCTTCAGGGCGCTATTCAAAGAGAGGAAGGGATGCAGCGCCGGCGGCCGAAAAGGGTCGCGGAACTCAGCTACCGACTGGCTGCACGGAATCAATATTATCGACGTACAAGCAAAACAGTTGAGCAGCAAGCAAGCATCATGCACAACCATTTCTTAAACAAACTTTACAGATGATAAAGTACTTTCAAAAACGCTTTGTCCAGTCGTGAACCCGACAGGCACCGCTTTCTTGAATTTGGCAATGGACCCAGCCACGAAGCAGGTTTTATTTCTCAGATCTGTGTGAAACCAAAATGACTACTTAAATCCAAAACTAGCTTAAAAGCTGCCCCGTGCAGTGCACACTTGGTTTCAGCATCATCGAAGCCAAAAACATCATTCCCCTAGTGGCTGATGGGCGCGTGCTTGGGCGCCAAGTCCGCATGGCCCTAGTCAACAATCTCGACGTGTTCAGCAACGTGCACTCGGTCCCTGCAATCTACTCCAGCGAGGTCCCGAACCAGTGGAAATTCTCGGCAAAGGTGATTTTCTGGCAAAAACAATTCCATCTTTGGCTGAAGCTTCATTCACAAAAACATGGCAAAAAAACCTTAGGCTTCGCTCTTGTTTCCGAAAGATGACGAAAATACGTGCTTTCTTAGAAGCAATGATGTGGATATTCAGCTGTGTCTAATGTTTGAGTTGTGCGCGCTGCTCGAAATGTCTGACGCCAAAGACAGAACTGGTTAGCAATCTCGAAAGACAAACTATCACGCCGCGAGGAGGCATTCATAAAGCCATACCGTTTTCTCCAGATATCATCGAAGTCAGTGTTGGGTGGGGCATGCTGCCGCTCTTCACATCCGACGGAACCGCGATTGAAAACAAGTCGTATGATATTCGGCTATACTCAGGATCACCCTTCACGAAAGAAGGTTTCTCCAAAGACTACAAGGAAAAGAAAGGTGTCGCTTTGCTTATTGCATGAACCAACGACTTTAAAAATATTGAGCTACAACTTTTATAAGGCTTTTTGACAACGCTCATCCAGGGCAACAAGCATCCTCGACTTAACATCAAAGTTTGGAAGCTTGGAAAATCTGTCCTTGATGATATCAAGTTTGTATCATTCACTTTTTGAAGAGTACCACCCAGTTGACTGAAAAGATAACACAGCCAGCTGCCTGAATCAATCTGCTCCTTCCTGTCAGCTGTTCCTGTCATGGCAAAGTACAGGCAGATTATGAGCGACACACTGTTGCGCGACAAGAGTTTTGGGCCAAGAATTGATCCGGCGCTTTCCATGTTCCCTACAATTTGCAACCAAAGCGACTTGCTGCATCTACTGTGTCTTGTGTGGGAGCGAAAAACACAGCAGATTAAACAAAAGCATTCGGTATATAGTCACATTACTAAGTAGACCTGTCATCATTACCAACCACCCACCCAACTCTTCAAACTGCAGAAGAATCAAAAAGTCCAGACGCTGCTTCAGAAAAAGTTTCGTGAATGCGTACTTTTGCTGTGGCCTATTCTTCATATGCACGAGTTTCCAACTTACGTTGAGGGACATGAAAAGATTTGTAACGTGAGTTTTTTGTGTTCTGTTTGTTTCCAGGTTTTTTGTTCATTCCAACCGCGTCTGCGTGTTTTTTCGCAGGCTCGCATCGCATTCGCAAACGATATTCAAGAGTTGGGCATGTTGGAATTGCTCGGGAAAAACCGGGAGCAGTACGGAATCGCGCCTTTTGATATGGCTGAGCTTGCCTGCAATTTCCCATAAAAACTGCACACTTCAAACAGCCTCAAGAACATCAAACGAGTTTTTACTTTATGCAATAAATGGATCAATGTCACGCGTGAGAATATATATATTCGCTTCATTTTTCACGTATAGCATCTCCCACTGTCACCTATGCATTGCGTGTCAAACCCCCAAAACACAGCCCCTCTCCCCACCTCCCGCGCATGATTCATTTTGCGAGTTTACTCATCGTCATCGTCACTATCAATAATACGCCGCGTTGCAACCTTCTTTGGCGTCTCGGTTGGCACAGACGCAGTATTACTCCCGCTGCCACGGTCGGCATCCTCGTCACGGTTTCGCATTTGTGTCTTTTTAGAAGCCTTCAGTTTTGCCTCACGGCGCCGCTCTTCTTCACTGTCGTCCGACATTTCAACGTCTTCATCATCGTTTTCGACTAGGTGTTTTCAAAATGAAATGTGGGTTAATATTTTTTTTGGAAGGATGCAGATCGTGTGTGATTTTTACCAAAGTCTTCTTCGTACGCGTCCAAATTGGGTCCTCTTCTCCGACGATCCACTTCTTCATCGGAAAAGTCATCATACCGACGGCCTCCGCTTCCACTGCCGCCGTACCCGCCGCCTCGTGAGTCATCGCCAAACGAAGAAGCAATTTTATTTCGCTCCGCACGCATTTTCTTTGCTGCCTTGGCCATCTCGCGTTCACTCTAATTCACACAGCAAGAATATACTTTTGGTGAGTGTGGAACAGAAGATAAATCCCGGGTGGTTCACACACCTTTTCAGCCTCTCGCTTCGCCTGCAAAGGATCATGCGAAATATTGGCAAACAATTTCGTTCCCGCAGACTTCATGTGCCGCTTTGCAATCGATGCAGCCATTCGTTTATGCGTGGCACCTGATTTATCACTTGGGACCAACATGATTGTGTTTTTTAGGCGTGCTTGAATTTGAAGAGTCGATCCTGAAACTAGGGAGGAACTGGAACCAGTGGTGGCGGAAGGTTTCCCTGCATGCCGTGCGGCCAGGTAGTGGTGGTCCTTTTCCATGCTTTTGAGTTGGCAGTCAAATAGTTCTTCGCCGAGGAGGAGGGAGAATGAGCCATCGCTCCAGCGGACAATTCGTGCATTCGAGTCTTTTTCCTGTAAGAAAAAAAAAACAATTTCGGGATATCAGGGGAACAGATTCACAAAGACGCAGAAAATTATACAATGCCACCATTGTACGAGTATCCTTGTATCTCCAACGAATCGTATTTTCGAGGCGCAGCGTCTTGTCTTCAAATGCGAGGGGATCCTTTTTCAACGCGTTCAAAGCAGGTTCACCACCGAGCGATTCAATTAAAGCTGCCTTGTCGAATGGTTTCGGGTCTACGGTGAGGAATGTTGGCAGTTTTCCGAGATACGTGTCCGTGCCTACTCCACCAGGTGGATTGATTTTGGGGATTTTGAGGGATGCTACGACTTGGGGTATTTCTGGAGTTTGCGATCTGGTGACAGGGAAGCAATGAATTTAGAACGCGCGTTGAGAAAGGAAGCGTGCACGAGTAGCAATAGGGTCCACATAACACACAACAGAACATCCAAGAAAAAAAAAACCAAAAAAATGACCATAATCTACATACTTGTTTTTGGACTCATTGTTATCATCTGAATCCAAATCCGAGTCATCTCTAAAATCGCGCACATTCTTCAACGCACTCGTTTTGGTGGCAGGAATATCGTCAACAGCGTCATTCACATCATCATCCGCATCCAAATCCATCTCATTCGCATTTGTATCGTCATTGAAGATGCCTTCCACGTTTGCAGCAGCAGCCCCAGCGTCAGCGTCAACGTTGGCATCGTCGTCATCGTCGTCAGACAGCTCTCCAAACAGATCCTCCAAGGTGTCATTGTTTGCATTGTCTTCATCTCCGCCGTTTTCGCTGGTGAAAGCAGTGTCTGCGTTCGGTGCATTGGATTGCGAGTTGGATGATTGCTCGTATGCGTTGAGTTGTTGGGTGATGAGTCCGTTTTCGTTTGGGTGCGTCTGGTACTCGTTTTCTTCGTCTTCAAAGTCTACTTGGTCGTCCAGGTCGCTCATTCGAAAAAAGATACGCGGTCTCTGTGTGTGGTGTGTATTTGCCGTGTTTTTATCGTAAATATTTATCGTTGGTTTATGTTATCGTAAATATTTTGGTTTCTCAGTTTGCGCAAGAGAAGAAAAAGAACCCGGACACGGATGTCTGGAACTTGTTTCAAAGCGAGATGATACGGATGTTGGCTTTTTTCCAACATTCGAAACAACGCGCACTCACCGCCATGTCCAGCGCAACACCTTCACATTTGCGAGACTTGGAGTTGCGGCCAAAAAAACCAATCCTTGTTCACGTGATAAATATACTTTTTTGTAAAGCACACCCGAAAAAAAACTTGTTCAACGGCAAAAGAAAACTTCATGACCAGCCCAGTTATTACAATTCGTTACATCGACAATCCCACTACTGTGGGTTGGCCATTTCACCAGGGCTGATCACATCGTCAATTTTGAGGATCATCTGAGTGGGTGGGTAGAGTTAGAAAGGCATGCAGCACATGACACCATCAATTGAACAAACCTTGACAAGCTGTGTGGCAAGCAGAAATTGAGAACGCTTGGAAATCAATGGGTCAAAGACGTGTTGCTCTCTCATGTCTAGCGAGCGGAAAACACAGTTCAGCAACATGTCTCAGAAACAACAATTATGGGCACAAACCGTTGGTTCCGTTGTAGTTACAGTCAATACCCAGTCTGGAGTTTCCAGTAGTTGCCTGTCTTGATTTCACCTCAGCCAAAGTCTCGATTGGGCTCAGACCAGAGTTTTCAGCCAATGCAAGAGGAATGGCGTCCAATGCAGATGCAAAAGCTCTCATTGCGTACTGCTCAACCGTTGAAATTTCATCAGCAGCTGCAGACACGGCAAGGGAGCATGTGATTTCGGCGGCACCACCTCCGTAGACAATGCGGTTGTCACGAACAAGGTTGCGCACAACACAGATGGCATCATGAAGCGAACGTTTGGCTTCGTCGATGATCATCTTGTTTCCTCCACGGCAGAAGAGTGTTACTGCACGGGTGTTGGCGCATTCTTCAATGACCAGCATCCGATCTTTTGTTGTTCCAAAAGAGATTTCGCGAACAACTCCAGCTCTTCCCAATTTCTGTGCATTAAGTTCTTCGAATCGTGGCACAATACGTCCGTTGGTTGCGATTGCAATGAGCTGGAAAATACAGACATATCTTTAGTTTAAGAGGAAGAATCGATCACTAAATTAAAAGTGCTCACCTCAATTTCAGGACCTCCTACCCAGCGCACAGCTGGAAGCTGGTTTTGCAACAGCAAGTGGTTGGCCTCGTCATCGAAACCCCATTGGCAGATGACCAAGTTTGCACCAGCACTCTTGACCTGATTCACCATTTCCTCAAACTTTTCCCGTTCATAGTTTTGCAGCTTCTTGTACTCCTCCACTGAGGTGATGTCCAACTTGTGCTTAGTCTTAGGCTTGGGTGGCTCAAATGGACAGGTAAGAATGGCAATCTTTGCGTCGCGAATCTCCTTCGGCATTTGTGGGTGAGACATGTCCTTGTCCACAACAACACCGTATACGAGTTTCGAGTCGGCCAAAGAACCTCCCATCTTTCCATCGATCTTGATGAGTTCAAAGTCAACATCCTTTCGCTCCAAATCGGCAACAGACAAGACGGCATCAACAGCCATCTTGGCAAATTGATCGTGACATTTTGAGACACTGGTGGGAGAGTTGTCGGGTTAGATCATTGATCAACGATGGGGTGGAAAAAATTTTTACTTACATTTTGGAGCCCAGTGAGGTTTTCGCGGTCTTCATCAGAGTTTCGGTGGCATCTTTTCCGATAGGAATCACATCGGCGATAGACTCAAGGTGCTTAACAGCCACACCACACGCCCGCTCAAATCCATCAGCAACTCGAATGGGATGAATTCCGCGGTCCAAGAGTCCCTCAGCCTGCTCAAGCAAAGCACCCGCAAGAACTAGTTTAAAAAAAGTCGCATACAGTCAATCTCACATCAGATTGTAAATCGACATCTGAGCGAAAGATACGAACCGACAACACCGGTGGTTCCATCACCAATCTCGTCATCCTGGGACTGTGATAACTGGACCAAAAGCTTTGCAATCTGATGGTCCACCTCCATTTGACTCAGGATGGTAGCTCCATCGTTAGTGACCGTAATGTCACCATCGGGTGAGATGAGAATCTTGTCCAAGCCTGCGCAAAGTATTTAATATCGCGCAGCAGCAGAAAAACAAACAACCACTTGTCACCTCGTGGCCCAAGGGAAGTCTTCAAAATGTTGGCTACGGCTTTCGCAGCGAGAATGTGTGACTGCAGTGGCAGGGTTGGGGATGAGACTGTGATGAAGTGAATGGCATAGACATGGATTGCACACCTTCTGGGCCTCGAGTCCGCGAATGCGAGATTGCTTTCCCTCACGCACAATGATGAAGGGTCGACCTGAGAAGCGAAGTGGGGAGTTGTTTAGAACCAACAACAGACATTAACGCGAAGCAGCCTCGGCGCAGATTCGAGCGAGCAAGTCCTTTCTCCACGCTCACGCCGTCCTCGTTAGGCTCGCAGTCTTACCGTATTCATCTTGCACAAACTGTGCCTCGTGCTGGGGTCCAGGCATTATTATGAGTTACTTTTTTTTTATTTGCTTTGCAGACTGTAATATTGGTAAATTTCGATTTCACTTTCCACCCCTCGCCCTCCCTTTCCTCAAGCACGGAACAAATCGCCCACTCATGCAGAAAGTCCTCGACTACCATTCTCAAACTAATACTGCATGGAACTACTGGATGTACCTCTTGGGAAGATTTAAAAACGCACGTCTCAATAAGAGGAATAATGACGCTGCTACCACCATCATGCAAAAGAACCAGCAGTGAAGGTAGGCGAAAAGAAGGAACACATGGTTATTTTACGTCGTGGGCTAGCACTTGTATATCACGACGCGAATTGCGGCAACCGCTGTTGCTTCAGGGAAAAAGCTGAGAAATAACTCAGCTGTTGAGCGATCTCATATCCTTGTAATGTGCCTTTCAATTGGGGTCTTGTAACAACGATGAAGGAAAATGAAAGAGTTGCCTTGTTCGCACCTTCAAATATATTCACGGCATTGGGATGGGCAATGATAGCACATAACAGGAAACCTGTTTGGTAAAACGCGAGTTTCGCCCTTTGGGCCCGCTTTGCACCACCAATAAGGATGGCATCACCAACATCCTCTGCGATTTCGAGCATCATAACAGATCTCTTGAATTGGGACCATTGCGCGCATCGCGTTTTTCGTTCAGGTTGACTCGCTTAGGGGGCGCAAAACTGAACATTTTGGTATTTAATTCAGGTGATAACTTGCAACAAGCATTGGGTGTATAAAACCCTCCAAAATTTCTTCTTCTCTGGGGTATTCTTTCCAGTGTTTTCTTACACTGTACTTTTTTCCACGTTTTATGTGCATATTTGGCTTCATTCCTGCCGTTCCATGGCCGCTTGAATCATTTCCATCATCTGAAGCTGCATTCGCATTTGCTGCGTCTGCTGCGCTTCCCTCGATTCTCGCTCCTTTCTTTTTTCTTCCCGCTCAAATTCCCGCTCCCTCTGCCGCTCTTCGTGTTCGGCTTCGAATTTCCGTTTCTGGAAAGCAAGATGCTGTTTCTCGAGCTCGAGTTTAGATTCGTCAAGTCGCAGTTTTTGCTTGGTGAGTTCAATGTCTTCGGGGCGGAGGGTTATCGGTGAGAGGGCAGATATCAGGTTTGGAAGGGTGTGGATGAGATCTATTGTCGCGGAGCTCGCGGCTGTTGCTGCTGATTCTGTTGCAGTTGTTGTGGTACTTGGGGTCGAGATTGGGTTGGCAGGTGCAAGCACGGGCGCGATCGAGATGGGAGTTGCAAGTGGTAGGATTGCGGGAGCCAGTTCTTTGCGGTGTAGTTTGCGTTTTTTTTGGATTGTGAGTTGAGGTTGGAGCTGCAGTTGCAGTTGTGATTTCGGAGGATTTTGCTCCTCTGCCTGATGCACTTTTATCTCCGGTAAATGGAACTGCTGCATCGTTTGTTGCTGCTGCTGTTGCTGTTGCTGTTGCTGTTGTTGGTGATGTTGCTGTTGCTGTTGCTGCTGTTGTTGCAGTTGAATTTGGATTTGAGGTTGTTGCTGCTGCTGTTGCTGTTGCTGCTGTTGCTGCTGCTGCTGTTGCTGTTGCTGTCCATGTTCAAGTTGAGAGTGATAAATCTCCGGTTGTTCGGTCGGTTGGGTCGGTTGAGGCTGGGACGGCAGAATGGGTCCGGATTGAGTTGGTGGTGGAACTTGCGATTGGGGTGGCAGTTGTGCTTCTGGAATTTGGTCATTTTTGGCGTCATCCTCGATTTCCTCCAAGTCACCCATAGAACCTTCAGATATTCTTTCCAAGGATGGTGGTTGAAGATATTGTTGCGGTACATGCACAAATTGAGGGGTACTGGGTGTGAATGCGGAAGAATTCTGATCTGGAGTGTTCACGCGAGAAAAATCCCGCTTTTCCGATTCAGTGAGCTTCTTTTCCTTTTTATCCTTTCTGCCTTCCTCGGACACCTGAGATATGATGGTTGTGATTGATCAAGTGGTTGTGTAAGTGTGACTAATCTGAGCACATGAAATCGAAAATCACCCTCTCGACCAGTTCTGCCAGCAGCTGCTCCCGATACACATATTCGCTTTCAGAGCCGTTCACGCGCAGCGACGGGGTATCGCCCTTGCGGAAAACTTGAATCAGAGTCTTGATCCTTTTTTGGCACATAGGTCCCGAGACAGAGTCCAAGTCCAGCAGCGCATTTATGTTCGCAGCAACTTTATTCCAGGCAGCTGACACACGACCATACGAAGCGCAATACGGTGTCTCAAGTAGCACTTGCCGCAACAGCACAAGATCAGTGGCTGGTTTGAAGTGGAACTTGCGTCGCTTGTTTCCATCGGTATCATCTTCGAAATCCTCATGATCGGCAATGTCGATGGCATTAGGGTGGTGTTGAGTGAACGGTGAGGCCGGGGTCAAGCTAGCAACGTCTGAAGACTGCATGTCACTGTTGTTGTGACCCATGGCAAAGCCTAGTGGTTGACCTAGAAATTGTGCGGGCGTCTGTGGCTGTTGGCCCAACTTGCTGCTCTTGGACGTGGTCTGTTTCGCCTTCACGGACCCCGGCTTTGTGATCGTCGGGGTCTTGAGAAGATTCTGAAAGTTTGCAGAGTCTGATGCGGCTGCCAGCCCTGGGCTGGCGTTGCTGGAGTTAGTTGTGCTGGGCAGCAGAAACACCTCGTGCATTTGTTGGTGTTATTGCCCCCCAAAGGTGCCTAAAGTTAAAAAAGAAAAGAAAGCTGCGATAAATATTCCATATACGCGTCATGACCGATTTATATTCTGTAAAAAAAAACAACAGCTCACACCCACAGCAAACATGGATCCAGTTAAGCCACTCAGCAACTGTTGCACATGCCCCCGCAAAATACTCATCCGCACCATCTCGTTCTTTCATCGAAATCCACGTACCGCCGCAGAGACTCGCACGCATGTTTGGACAGGGAATGCAGGCGGCTCAGCCTGGCATCGACACACCAATGGTCGATACCGCAGAGACAGTCCACATTTCCTCGCTCGCACTACTTAAAATGCTGAAGCACGGACGGGCCGGTAACTAATGGACAGATGCTAAATTTATTTTCAACTGTTTCTGATTTTATACACCCAACGTATGTTTCGGCAGGTGTTCCGATGGAAGTCATGGGCTTGATGCTTGGCGAATTTGTCGATGATTATACTGTGCGCGTCGTGGATGTGTTTGCCATGCCACAAAGCGGAACGGGTGTCAGTGTTGAAGCTGTCGATCCCGTATTTCAGACAAAAATGCTTGACATGCTGAAGCAGACTGGCAGGTTTGGCGTTAATTATTTTCCTTAGTTTTTTTTATTTTATTTTATTTTTGGTGCTCACCGATTCGTTCAAAAAAAGACCCGAGATGGTTGTGGGATGGTACCACTCGCACCCTGGTTTCGGATGCTGGTTATCGAGTACCGATGTGAACACCCAAAATGTATGACGATTTTTTTCCTCACCTTGCGCTGAGCTGCATATATCTGACTGTGTTTGGGATTTCATCGGTACAAAACAAAGAGCTTCGAGCAACTGAACCCACGTGCAATCGCCGTAGTTGTGGACCCCATTCAATCCGTCAAAGGAAAGGTCGTGATAGACGCGTTCCGCTTAATCAACCCCCAAATCCTTGCCACCACGAAAGAGGCGCGTCAGATTACATCCAACATTGGATACCTCAACAAGCCCAGCATCCAGGCTCTGATCCACGGACTCAACCGCCATTATTATTCCATTGGAATCAACTACCGCAAGAACGAGCTTGAGCAGAAGATGTTGCTGAATCTGCACAAGAAGGACTGGACCCAGGGACTTACGCTCAAGAACTTTGACGAACATTCGTGTTCGAATGAAGAGAGTGTGAAGGTGATTTTTTGTTTCAATTCCTGTTGCGGGGAGCTCTTGGGACTGTATGTGGCTTTCTGAACTCGGAATTCATTTTTTTAGAAAATGCTGACGCTGAGTGAGCAGTACAACAAGTCTGTGGTTGAGGAAAGCACAATGACTCCTGAGCAGCTCAAGACGCGCCACATTGGTAAACAGGACCCAAAACGTCATTTGGAGGAGAAGGTTGAGGAGGTGATGGCATCGAACATTGTGCAGTGCTTGGGATCCATGCTGGATGTCGAATCCTTTTAAAAGAACTGCAGCAAATGTACCCCTCACAAATTTATTTAGTTGGTGTGTGTGTTCCGGACATGCAATAAAGAAGCGAAGATTGCATGTCTGAGAAATGTATGATAAATCCGCACAAAAAGAAAAGAGTCAGAAATGCTGTGCGCGTTTGAGCATGCATGGCAGAGCGATGCACCTAAGCTGCGAGTGGGTCACGGATGGGATGCTGACTCTACATCAAGGACCGAATCATCGAATCGAGGAGTCAAGCTACGTAGACATGCGCAGCTACTCTCAGAGACCGATGGACGTGTGACGGAGGTAGTTTTGCAGCGGGCAATGTTCAGTGATCTTCTCGGAGCTGGGGCCAGTGTTGGGCCGCGTGCGATGTCTGCCTCGGTAAATGCGATCCCTCCTTCCGAATTGCCAGCAATCATCTATTCTGGAATCTGTTTCATCCGACCGTTTCTCTATTCGCATTTGTTACTTGGATTCATATTTGGTACTCAATCCATCTGGCAGGACTGTCTCCTTGCTTCGGCGGGTATCGCCTCAACGCCGTTCACTCTATGTCCCACCACTGCAATCCTCGCATTCACACGCAAAACACGCCGTATGCGCATGATGGCGTGCTCTATCGCCGTCACCCAAAGGTACGTTGCCTGCTGGCCATGAACTGTGACTTTCGAAAATAATCGCAATACTGAACTGACTTGACGTGCCCTCAAAAAAAAGCTGCATTGCACCGTTCCTTATCATGGGCAGTCACGTTGCGAGGCTTGAACACTTGCAACAGCATCCAACTTCAACTGCGCATTCTCAGCTGCAGCAACCGCATCCCGCCCTCCTTGCCTTCACAAGCTCGCTCCAGGCGCTCATTGCACATATTCGCGCGTCCATGCACTATCTAGAATCCCAATTTTGTCTCGAATCTCAGCCCCTCCAATCCGACGCCGTTCTCGCAATGGCCTTTGCTATTCAACCCCTTTCCGCAACTGCAGAAGCTGTAGCGCGTGTTTGCAAAGTCGCAGTTTCCTGGGACTCTACCTCTGCCACAATAGTGCCGCTGGACGGAAACCCGCAACATCTCCACCTACCACACCCATCTCTCCTCTTATCGCGATTATTCGAAGCCGTGACGTTTGCTCAAACATCTACTTGCAGTCACCCATACCCGATCGTTGAACGTGTTCTCGTTTCATTGTTTGAAGCCGTTGCGAAACCGTTTGCCGCGCATTTGGCTGTCCTTGTGGCACTCCCGCTGGGCGGCACTGCCCACCAGAGCGGAGAACATGATACCGTCCGGTTCCTAAATGCGTTTCAATCGACACATACCACTAAAAGTGGGGGCTTCTTTTTGGACTTTTATTCTGCGCGGATGCGGATTCAGGAGTCGGACTGCATGCCGGCGTTTATCCCAGCGAAACTTGTGGACTCTGTACGGCATTCAGGGTTTTGTTTGGAATTATTGCGTGGCTTGAGTCCGAATCATTTGGTGTTTCGAGATGGACTTGTTGGTGGCGGATTTGGGATTGCTGTTGTCGTCTGTTGGAGTGATGCCAAATTGTGAGTTCTTTTTTTCAGGTTCTGAATTTGACTGATTTTTTTGCTCATATCTCTTGCCGTGTGTTTAGAATGGAGAAGGCAGTTGCTCATTACCTGGACGAGTACATGCAGCACGTATATTTGCGGGAAGATGAGATTCGGCAGACTGTGGAACGAGTAGTGCATGTGCGCAACGAGCAGCTTAAACTGCTGGACTTGGAGCGAGTAAAAAACCCCGTCTTTTTTTCACTTGTGTGGTTCTCCTGCTAACTCCTCCCACTCGACTGTGTGAACACCCCAGAAAACCACTCTTTCAGCACCGAAAAAACCTTCAACACCGTCGCCATCCATCCTCGCCAAAAAGCGCTCCTGGCGTCTCCAAGTCACCCAATTCCTATCCAATCTCGCCGCCCAACGAGAAGTCGCCGCACTCGCCCAAGCACAAGAACAAGCGCTCACCCTCTCCCGCGCGCGCAACCGCCTCGCCGCCGAAACTGCGCTGCGTGACGCTGAACGTGTATCCATGTTGCGTGAGTTTGAACGGAAAATGGACGCGCTTGAAGTGAAGGCTGTTCAGGTGGAGTTTGATAGGGCGAGACTTGCGAGGAAAGGGTTGTTGAGGGAGTTGTATGAGAAGGAGCGCGGGCTTGAGGATGAGTTTTTGAGGAGGGAGAGTGCAGGTTTGGTTGTGCCCATTACGGCGAAAGAAAAGAAAGAAGTTGAGATAGGTGGTGTGATTGCAGAAGTGCGTCAACGAGAGAAGCAACAGGATTCAGAAGTGCTTCAAGAACAGCAGCAGGATTCAGGGGAGTTTCAAGGACAGAAGCAAGATTCAGAGGAACTTGGAGGTGGAAAGCAAGACTTAGAGGAATATTCAGAGGCTGTTGGTGGGGAAATTTCAGTCTCAATAGATGCATCGATGGAGAGTGGTGTGAACCTTGAAGATGAAAGCAGTTTTGTATCGGCGCTTGACATCTCGCAAACGGGTGGGGGAGACATGGTAGAGGACGCTGCTGTGGAACCGGACATGCTTGAAGATGAATTGCCCTCTGAGGATATTTCATCGTTGCTGGATTCGTTTGAAGTTCCAAATTCGGATTCCGACAGTGACGAACCCAATGAGGATGTACTTGATGGCCTGAACGATGCATTCGAAAGCATCTCGGAGCGCGAGAAACTTGACCCAGTTGTTGAAAGTAGTCGGCCTGTTGCATCATTGATTTCCGAATCAAAGAAACTGCTCGTGAAGGAAATTTCCAACAAATGCGCCTGCCATGGCGTTGTGGATTATCTGTGCCCTTCTACTGCGTTTCCAGTTGCAAACAGTGCGTTTGAAGTGATGCCGTTGGAAATCGTCTTGGATAGGACCCTGTATCGGTGTATTTATGCGCGGTGCGATTTGATTTCCCGAGAGGTAAAAAAGAGACATGCATTTTACTGCGCCGCTCCATTTTCTAATTACGCATCGACCAGACTCTTCTTGTGCTGGTTCGAAATTTGAAACTACCAGCCTTGATGGAATCTTTAGGATCGGCATTTTTTCTCAAGGATACCTTGTTCACGGAATATATTATCGCGCTTCAAACGCAGACATCCAGCAACAACCGACATTCTTTCTTGCAATCCGCAGTACCACGAGGACCTGTTTGTGATCTCCTGGATGGTCCCAACCCGAGCTTACGTCTCGTCTGGACCTCACGTGCACGCAATGTACAGCGAGTATCCCTGCGGTACACGCCGAAACAAGGTGCACTTGAGTACGTCTTTCCAGCCACGCTTCTTGCCAAATATGAGCGCGTGTTTGATTTACTGATGGAAGCTCGACAATGTCTGTTCTTGCTGCATCAGAGTGTTCCGTTGGCGTTTTCGCGGGATCGTAGGCTGCAGCAAAGAGCTCGCTCGTCGACGACAACTGGTTCTGTTACTGTTGATACTGGAATGGACTCGCTGATTCTGCGGTTCCGCATGGAAGCGTTTGAATTTGTGTCCAACTTGTTGCGCTATTTCCATGAACTTGGGTTAGCGCCGTGGATGCGATTCATGCAGCTTGTAGCGCGCATTGGACGTGACGAAGTTGGACATGGACGCGGCGGCGGGATCTCCGATCTAAAAGCACTCGAACGCGCACATGCAAGCGCGTTAACACGTGTGGAGTGGTTCCTCTTGCTGAGTAAAGTGCACGAACCCGTGCTGAGACTGTTGAGAGACGTGTTTGGTGCGATTGAATCGATTTGCGGTGTGATTCGTGCTGGGACGGGTGGAGCTGCGGTACCGATGGATGTAGGGGTGTTGCGGGAACGGTATCGCAGTTTGCGGGAAAAGATTGAGATTTTTGTCAAGGTTGTGGACAAGATGAAGGGGCTGGATATCTCGGCGCCTTTTGATGTAGATGCAGATGGGAATGGGGAGTGGGGGGAGGGAGGGTATAGCTGTTTGGAGAGTCTGCTGCTGTTTGTAAATTATAACCACTATTATGCGCGCTGAAGCGTTTCGGTATGTAAAATGCTTTATTTTAATGGAGTTGTTGTTGTTGGAAAGGAATTAAAGAAAAGCAACTGTCTAAAAAGAGTGCGCTGGGAGAGGGGTGTCTAATAGTTTGAGAAGCCTTCGTAGTTTGCATTGCCCTTCTTTGCCTTGACGTCAGTGTACCTGTCGAAGCGCAGCAAGACCAGGGGTACAAAGAAGATTACGGATCTATGAATAAACATGAACAGCGATGCGACTCCGCCGACCTCGCCGAGCCAGTTGTACTAGTTAAGATTACTGTCAGTGTGTTGTCGGAATAGAAACAGCACCGCTGGAATTAATGCTCACCATGTCCAAGGGCAGGAATGTCTTTTCGTAAACAACCTCGAGGGATGGGTACCGGATGTTGAGTGCAATGGGAGATGGGGCTGATGCATTCAAAGGGATGTTGAGTCCGAGGGTGGACACTTTGGTCTCGTAGCCCAGCTCAGTATCGCCGCGCAGATCAATCTCAATGAGTTTGCGTGTCATGACCTGTGAAATAGAATCAATGCCATGATCCCAAACATTTTGGTAAACAATTCATTTTTTGCAAGTTTCACCTCAACAGCCGTGTAGGTAGCAACTGCAAAAAAGTTGTCATAAGTACGTCCATAGTGGGGACTGAAGGTATCATTAGACTGGTCGTGCAAGTAGACAAGCGCGCCGTCATGGCTGCCAGCAATGGTTCCATTCACAGTGACGATGATAGACAACGAATCGTTCGCGCTCGCCGCGAGAAGGATTTTACCCGGTGCATCATTGACAGTGACACAGCTCAGCAACACGCCCTCGACTTGCTCCATTCGGACATAAATGCCGGTAGCGTCACACGGCACTGGTAAAAGACTGGCTGTTGTGGAAAGGGTACATTCTGTCACGCCGATCGTGGCCCATTTGTCGTGAGCGCAGATTGTGATGGCCGGGTACTCGAAGCTGGCGGGTGGCACTCGGGATGGAAACAGGTCGTCAAAGTATTCAATTGGGATCAGTTTGGGTTGCTCCGTTGTGCGGAAAGTAGCCGGAAGCTGCATGAGTGTCAAGTTTTTATAAGTGCAATGTGGTAGCATGGTAGTACATGTTTAGTTTGTAGTGTACTTCTGCCTTGCCACGAAAATGGAATCACAATACCTGCGTAACGACTCGGTGGCCCCGCACTCCCGCGTAAATAATCATGATAAACACAAAGAACGTGCCGAGGAGTCCGCTGATTGCATCGTAGATTCTTTGCCCGCGTGCGTTGAAAATGCGGTTGCTGTCGGCAATGTAGTTTCCTTTTTTATGTGGTGGTGGGTGGTCAGTCAGTCAGATTGTTGCGTTTCAGGAGGGATGAACCATCTTACCCATGATTGAGTTGAGGAGGTACACGTCTAGTTGTTTCTGTCTTTTCTTTTCTGGCAGAACTGTAGATGCCGCGTAAATCTCGTTGTCTGTCTCCAAGCATAAACTGAGGGATTTGCATGCGATAAAAAGAAAACCCACACACAAACACACACACAACAACTCCAAACACACATATACAAGTAGAACGACATGAATTGTTTTATTTTTAATTCCAGGTTTTGAGAAAATGGGCTCCGATATGCAAACGAGGAGATCACTTTTTGAAATCCTTGTTAAACTCGCGTCCGATGATCATGCGACGAATCTCGCTGGTTCCGGCCCCGATTTCGTACAACTTTGCATCTCGCAGAAGGCGTCCAGCGTCGTCTGATGCAGAAAAAAAAGTGGCGTTCAATAAATCAATCAATCGAGCATTTTAACAGGTCCTCACAATCGTTAATGTATCCGTTTCCTCCGAGACACTGAATCGCATCCAACGCAACCTCAGTTGCACGCTCGGCCGAATACAGAATCACTCCGGCGCAATCTTTTGGGCTCGCGTATCCTGCATCTGCACCTCTGGCGACATTGTAGACATATGAACGAGATGCTCCGAGTTTGGTGTACATGTCGGCCATCTTGGCTTGCACCAGTTGGAATTGTCCAACTTGCTGACCGAATTGAGTTCGCTCGTGCACGTATGGAACGGTAATGTCGAGAGCTGCCTGCATGAGTCCTAATGGACCACCTGCGAGAACAAGACGCTCGTAGTCGAGTCCAGACATGAGCACGTAGACGCCCTTTCCAACTTCACCCAAAACATTTTCGGCTTGCAGAAAAGAAAAGCAAATCAGTTTTTTTTTTTTTTTGAACAACATTCGACATCGACAAATCCAAAGATGAACAGTACCTGGCACTTCACAATCTTCAAACACAAGCTCGCACGTGTTGGATCCACGCATACCCAGCTTGTCCAACTTTGGCGAGCGAGAGAATCCTTTAAAGTCCTGATGAATGAATACGACCAAGTCAGTTTCCTTTTAACCGTGTCTGCAATGCATAAATATCGGCACCTTCTCAATCAGGAAGGCAGTGATTCCCTTTGGACCCGCGTTGATGTCCGTCTTGGCGTACACAACCAGCACGTCCGCATCTGGACCGCTGTTTTTTCGTTGTTAGGTAAAAAAACATGAACTTGACAAAAAAGATTCATACTTGGTAATCCAAAACTTTGTGCCGTTCAAAACGTAACGGTCGCCTGTCCAATAGAAAACAGCTTTCAGTCTCAAAAAGATATGGACCCAAACAAAATCATCACCTTTCTTCTCAGCCTTCAACTTCATGCTAACAACGTCACTTCCACTTCCAGCTTCACTCATGGCGAGCGCACCAATGTGCTCTCCAGAAATCAGCTTGGGCAAGTACTTCTCCTTCTGCGCTTCGTTTCCGTTGCGGACAATTTGGTTCACGCACAAGTTGCTGTGGGCGCCGTAGGAGAGCGCAACGGATCCAGATGCTCGGGAGATTTCTTCCATCACAAGCACGTGGGCAAGGTATCCCATGTTTTGGCCTCCGTATTTCTCTGATTCGATGAGATGGGGTGCATGTGTGAGCGATATGTGGCCGGAACAAAAGTGTTGATACAAAAAAAAGAACCTGGGGCAGTGATTCCAAGCAGTCCCATGTCTCCAAATTTCTTCCACCTGTTTTTCAATAACGTGCCATTTAGTTGATCAGACTCCGCCCCCATGCATCTACGAGCATCTGTGAGAATCAAGAAAAGAAACTCACATGTCCATCGGGAAGGCGTTCTCCTTGTCGATTGCATTGGCGCGGGTGGCAAGTTCTCTTTGAGCAAACTCGTGAACGGATTCCCGCAACTACGTTCATGTTCGAAAACAAGGCGTCAGGGGACAAACCGGATCATTGAGAGTGGGTCAAGAAGTGGGTCAAGAAGGTTTACCGTGGTCAGCTCCTCGGAAAGACCCACGACCCTTGACTCGTAGGAGTCGTAGGCGAGGGAGGAAGCGGCACGGCGGATGGAGGGAATGGCGGCCACGCGAGCTGTGGTGCTTGTGCGGAGACCGAGACGAGCGATTTGGTTGAAGAGCATTTTAGTTCTTTCTTTTTTGGCGATCGGGAAAGAAAGTGTTGGTTTGAGTTCGGGAAATGTCGGATGCGAGAAATGTGGCACATCAGTTTTCGGTTTTGTTTGGCGTTCAGCTGCTGAGAAGCTGGCAGTGGCCTGGCCTGGCGGGAGTCGTTGCAGCGAGAAGCGCTGCTTGGAGGCCGCTCCTCGCATTCAGCGTTTTGAACGGTCTTCCCTTGACACGCCTACTCGATGTGATACTTGCACGCATGCCGTCAGTGCTGCCAACTGCCACGCCTTCTCTCTCTCATTCCACAAACACACAGAACAAGACTCCATGTTCAAAAATAAACTCATCCACAACAAACCAAACTTCCACGCTGGAACTTGCGCACAATTTTTCCATTCCCCCCAACAATTGAAAAGCAGCGCCAATTCCAGCTGCAAAAAAGTCACCCTCGAAAGAGAAAACACACTGCGAAACTGAACTCACCACCAACAACAACAACACACCTCATGCCTCCGTCTGCTCTGTCCGCCTGCCTCGTGCCAGCCATCCATCCCATGCCAACCACCACCTCTGCCTCAAAGAAGCGCATGCGCAGCCACTCTCCAGATGGCTCCGAGGACTCTGTCCATCTCGGACTCTCTGGTGC
>QEAP01000073.1:0-89138 GCA_006535975.1 Chytriomyces confervae
CCGCAATTGCCAAATAAAACAATAAGAATATGTGAAAGAGAAGAGTCTTGTACCATTGCGACTATCTAGATAAAATGAGCATTTTGCAACAACAAACAAGGACGCGATGGTTTATTAGTTATCGCTGGTAGTCTGTATGTTGACTGCGGTGTAAATGCGAGTGTCGGGTATGTACTGACTGAATACGGGGCCCATGAAGCTACTTAGTCAGACCAGCGTCATCAAGTGGAGGCAATACCTCAACAGGGTTCAAAAGACGGCCAAAATGGGCGTTGTTATTTCCCAACTCAAAAGATAAAAATGAGCCCATTTGGAGAGGAAGACAGCGTGGAACAGTCAGAGACAGGCAGAGAGGCATGAAGAGACAGAGGCACGCTGTCTGCAAGTAATTGTTGCCGTTGACGAAGCGAGCGTCACCAGCACTGCACTGGCACACCCACTCTCCCTCGCACTCACTCCCACTTCAAGTGCGCGCCAAGACCGACACTCCTCTAACCCAAAATGGCAATAACTGAAACTGAAACCGAAATGACAACGACGCAAATCTCCGAAACTGAAGTCTGAAAATTTCCAGAAATGGGAACTGGAAACCTTAAAAGGCGACTGACTCCGTCGCTTCAAACATTACAACAACGCAGCAGCAGCGCCGTAGACTTAGATACGCTGCCCTCCACTGCACCTACTCCTCTCTCTATAGATCAAAATGAAACTTATTGCCGTGCTCTCCTTTGCCGCCCTTGCTGTCTTTGCGGCGCCAGCTTACATGTACGTGCTTCAAACCCCCATCAAGAATTAATAAGGCACTAACACTTCTTCAAACAGCCCATCCGCTCCAAGTGCATCCAGCGTTGCACCTGCCGCTGCCACACCACGTGCCACACCAACCGAGTACCTTCCATCTGCTCCCTTGACTCCCGTGACGACCGCCGTCGCACCAGCCGGTAGCACTCCTTCACAAGTCGCTGTTCCATCCGTGCAAACTTGCCAGCAAGCCACCCCTGCCGCATCCTCAGTTGCTCCTGCCGCAAAGACTCCAGCAACGTCGTGCACCACGCCTGTTGCAACCAGTGCCAGTTCAGTTGCGCCAGCTGCTCAAACCCCTGCTGCTGCTTCTTCGTGCACCACTTCCACGCTCTCCGTTGCACCTGCTGCAAAGGCACCAGCCACCACTCCCGCATATGTTGCACCCACCCCAGTTTCCATTGCCCCTGCAGCAAAGACCATTGCGGCAACCCCCGCAGCTGCTGCTGCTGCACCGAGCAAAAAGAAGTGCATGCCCAAGTATGCGCCATCGGCTGCTGCCAGCAAATCATCTGCCGCCCCTGCCGTTGCCACTCCCACAAAAAACTCGTACGCAGCTGAAGCACCTGCCAAAGTCGTTGTAGCGCCCGCCAACAATGGACCTACCACCAACTACCAAGCACCACCACCACCAGCGAACGTCAATGTTCAGCCAGTTGCCACCAACCAACCACAGTACAACCCCGCTGCTCCAGTTGCTAGCACCACCACCCAGGCTCAGAACAACGCGTCTGCTGCCACTGCATCTGTTGCCGCTGCTACTGATTCTGCTGCCGCAACTGGCACAACATCGACCTCTGTCCAACCAGCTGCACAATCTCCCTCCTCCTCCGCCTCCGCCCCAGCAGCAACCACCTCATCCGTTGCTCCTGCCTCCGACGCTCCTGTCACAACCACCTCGTCAGCTGTCCCACCAGTCATCGAAGCAGCCGCAACAACCACTGCTGTCGCTCCAGCTGCCGCCACCCCTTCCGCCCCAGCCGCTCCAGCACCCGAAAGCCAATCATCCACGCCACCACCACCACCACCCATCGTCGAGATTGTTGTCCCACCCATTGTTCCTGAACCCTCCCCAAACGCGCCAGAACCACCCGTTGCACAACCTGAACCTATTGTTGAGACACCAGCTGCGTCACCTGTGGCTAGTGCCCCTGCTCCATGTATTGGGTACCTTTGTGCAGACAAGTCGTAAGAGAGAGAATTGTGGAAGGGGATCGGATCCACTTATTGTTTTTTTTTTTTCAAGTTTTTGTAGAAAGAACTTGTCAAATAGTCTGAAACCAGTTGACTGGGATCAGTGTTGTCAACCGACCTTTTGGCGTATCTTATTAAATACATACTATATATTGCTATTTTTCCACCAAATGCAACATTGGATGCAATATGCCGTGCTTCGAAAGACCCAAATAAAGTCCGGAACTCCACACTTGGCAGCGATCTAGGCACTGTAGTTGCGCTGCGACAATTGCATCTCTTCACCACAGCCTGCAATCGTCAAGACAACCATTGCAGAGGATTTCGCAATTTATTGCGTAGTTTATAGATGTTGAAATACGCAAGGATATGCAGCACAACAGCCTACAGTGCGGTGTGGTTTTTTTATTTATTTAGCATCCTTTGCATCTTTACTTGCCACAGTCGAGGCAATCTTCCCAGCAATCTTCCACCCAGCATCCGATGCACTCAATTTCCGCTCAAACACCACATGTTCCACCATATCCACCTCTTTACTCGCATCCCCACCCAACAATGTACCATCTTTCGCAAAAAGCGCATACGACTGCTTCGAAACGACTTTGGTCGTGATTTGGACAATGTAAAACTCACGTTCTTCGCCAAACCCGATTGCGGCGGGATCGTTTTGGACTTGCGCTGTGACGAGGTTTAACACGGTGGTGGAGACGGGGCCGTGGTGTTGCCATACGCCGTATCCGATTTTTCGGATACGTTTGATTTCGGGGTTTAGGATTCCGCACATGGAAACTGTTGCCACTTTTTCGAGTTGTTCTTTATCGCCTCTGAGGAGAAAAACGGGGGATGACGGGGGGAATGTAAAGGCGATATATGAGAAACGGTGTAAACATAGAAAAAAAAAAAAAATCAACAACAACAGCACACCTTGCAAGGGCATCGTTTAATCCGCAGTACAGGACTTCCGCATCCTGCTTAAACTGTTTAAGCGTCAGTTTTCGCTTCCGCAGCTGGTACAGCGTCATGCCATACGTGAGCATTCGCTTGGTACGTTGCCTTGCAACAAAAAAAAAAAAAGGAAGGACGGGCACCACAGTCAGTCATTCCAAAAACATACAATAAAGCAAAAACGAAAAGGCAAAACAAGGATGGAATGCAGAAAAAAAGACTGAAACATTCGCTTTTGCGTACCATAGTGCAGATCTTCCTTCGGCAGAGAAAGGGTTCGAGATGGGAGCCGGCAGCCACGGGTCGAGGATGTTCATGTGCACAGGGGTTCCGCGCATGGGAGCAGTGGCGGCGAAACGCACATGCGCTGATGTTGGGAAGGGGCGTAGATGCAGTGCCGGTGACAGGGCAAGTGACCGTGCGAACGGACGGAGAAGGCTCATTTTTTTTTAGATTTGCGCTGCCTTTTTTTATTGGCACGCCAAGTGCAAAAGGGAAGTTGGCTTTCACGAACACTCTCTCGATCCTTTCATTCAGACGCTCCCTCTCTCGATGTCTCTCTCGACACTCCATCAGCAAGCATTCATGCATAACTCATGTAATAATAAAAGTCTGCAACTTTATCACAACGGACACAGGAAATAAAAGAACTGCCTCTTCAACGACGAACTTTGTCACCAACGGCAAAAAGGAAGAACAAACAAGAAAAAACACACCCGAAATTCAAGAAAATAATAGGAATTTCCAAATGTAAAAAATAACCCCCCTTCACGAGAATATTAACCCCATCATTCCTCATAGTCTTCAATAGGTGGACAACTGCAAATCAGATTTCGGTCTCCGTACGTGTCATCCACACGTGACACAGTTGGCCAGAACTTTCTCTTTCGCAGAACGGCCATGGGGTACGCAGCTTCTTGACGGGTGTAGGGTCGGTCCCAGGTGTCCTGAGTCAGCACATCGATTGGGTGTGGTGCGCGTTTCAGGACATTGCCTTCTTTGGGCTGCTTGCCTTCCTCAATGGCTCGGATTTCGGCGCGGATTTTAAGCATGGCATCACAGAAACGGTCAAGTTCGGCTTTGCTTTCGGATTCGGTGGGTTCAATCATGAGGGTGTTGGGAACTAAGAGAGTTGCACACCAGTCAGTCAATTGGGTTCTCGACAAAAAAAAAAAAAAAGTGCTCAAGTTACCTGGGAAGGACATTGTGGGACTGTGGAAACCGTAGTCGTGCAACCGCTTAGCAATGTCAATCGCCTCAACCTTTGAAGTAGCACCAAACACACGCGTGTCCAGGATAAACTCGTGCGCGCAAAGACCGTTGCTGTCCGTGAACAAGATTTCGTACTCTCCACTCAAACGCTTGAGCATGTAGTTGGCGCTCAAAAGGGCAACCTGGGTCGCCTTTCTCAAACCGTCGTCACCCATCATCTTGAGGTATGCCCAGGAAATGGGCAAAATGCTGGCAGATCCCCATGGAGCAGCGGAAACGGGTCCAATGCCGTCAGGTCCGCTTGTTGGGACAACAGGGTGGTTTGGCAGGAACTTCGCGAGGTGCGTTTTACTGTAACCCAAGGGACATGTGAGCATTCTGTGCGATTTCGAAAAGCAAGCAAGCAAGAAAGCAAGCAAAAAAAAATATGTCTTACACTCCAATGGGTCCCATTCCTGGTCCACCTCCACCGTGAGGAATACAGAATGTCTTGTGCAAGTTCAAGTGGCAGACATCGGCTCCAATCTCAGCAGGCTTGCAGAGACCCATTTGAGCGTTCAAGTTGGCACCATCCATGTAGACTTGTCCTCCATGCTCATGAATAATTTTGCATGCCTGGGAGACGGTATCTTCAAACACTCCGTAGGTGGATGGGTATGTGATCATGGTGGCCGCAAGAGTGTCCTTGTACTGCTCAGCCTTGGCTTGCAAATCAACCAAGTCCAAGTTTCCGTTCTCTTCACACTTGACAATGACAACCTTCATGCCACACATGGCAGCAGACGCAGGGTTCGTGCCGTGTGCAGACACTGGAATCAAGCAAACATTACGTTGACCCTGGCCAATGGACTCAAGGTACGCCTTGATGGTTCGGAGACCCGTGTATTCTCCCTGTGCACCAGAGTTGGGTTGCAAGCAAATGTTGTCAAAACCAGTTGCTTCACTAAGAGCATATTCAAGCTCCTTGTGCATAATGTCGTAACCTTTCGCTTGGTCGAGAGGGACAAAGGGGTGGATGCTTCCAAACTCAGGCCAAGTGACTGGGATCATCTCAGTAGTGGCGTTGAGCTTCATGGTGCAGGATCCGAGGGGGATCATTGCATCGGCAAGCGACAAATCCTTGTGCTGGAGAGCAGCAATGTAACGCAGCATTTCGGTTTCACTGTGGTACATGTTGAAGACCTGGTGCGTCAGGAATTCGCTCGAACGGACCAAAGCTTCTGGAACTGGGGAAACGATCGAGCTGGCAAGTTCTTCAACAGCAGGCACGGCGATGGAGTACGGCTTGGTCGAACCAAACTTGTATTGGTCCGTGAAGCTCCCACGAGCAAAGACGTTCAACAAAGCCTCAATGTCAGACTTGGAGACAGTTTCATCCAAAGTAATTCCGACATGAGAGTCGTCAATGCGACGCAAGTTGATTCCAGCTTCAACAGACGCAGCGTGAAGGACGGAAGCCTCTACAGCAGTCTTGATGGTCAACGTGTCGAAAAATGTCTTGTTGACAACAGTGTGCCCCAACTTTTCAACACCTGCGGCAAGAACAGCTGTCAAGTTGTGCACGCGGTTGGCAATGTCCTTGATTCCTTGAGGTCCGTGGTATACAGCGTACATGGCGGCCATGTTGGCCAAAAGGGCCTGAGCGGTGCAAATGTTACTGGTGGCCTTTTCACGACGAATGTGCTGTTCACGTGTCTGCAAGGCGAGACGGTACGCAGTCTTTCCGTTCGCATCTTTGGAGACTCCAATCAAACGTCCAGGCATCTTGCGCTTGTGTTCGTCCTTGACGGCAAAGAAGGCGGCGTGGGGACCTCCATAGCCAAGGGGAACTCCGAACCGTTGCGAGTTTCCGAAAGCAATGTCGGCACCAAATTCACCAGGGGGCTTCAGGAGCGCACAGGCCAACAAGTCAGTGGCAACAGTAACAAGCGCACCGTGTTCGTGAGCTTTTTGCGTGAAGGACTCATAGTCAAGGATGGAACCTTCGCTGTTTGGGTACTATAAAAAATATATTGAGGGGGAAGAAAGGAAAAAAAAAAGTTTGAGTTGTTTGAAGCACGAGAAAAAAAAAAGAGCAACAGACATGGCACGCACCTGGAACAAAACACCCATAACTTGATCCTTGTACTGCTCAAAGTCAAACGTTTCATAGTCCCCAACAATGACTTGAATTCCAAACCCTTCGGCTCTCGTTTTCAAAACGGCAATCGTTTGCGGGTAGGTTCGCTCATCGACGAAAAAGATGTTCTTCTTTCTGTTGAAGTTTGAAAAGCACATGAGCATGGCTTCACCGGCGGCAGTTCCCTCGTCCAAAAGAGACGCGTTCGCCATGGACAGGCCGGTAATCTCTTGCACCATTGTCTGGTAGTTGATCAAAGACTCGAGTCGACCCTGCGTGCGTCACAATAAACTTGGTTCAGTTGACCCGTCATCAGGAGAGGGCGCATAAAAAAAAAAAAAAAAAAGGAAAGAAAGAGAGCAATGAAGAAAAAAACCTGCGCAATTTCCGGTTGGTATGGTGTGTACTGTGTGTACCAGGCTGGGTTCTCCATAATGTTTCTGAGAATGACTGGCGGGGTAATGGCGCTGGCATAGCCCATACCAATGTATGACTTGAGCACCTTGTTCTGACTGGCAATGTAGCGCAAACGCTCCAGCACCTCCGTCTCAGGCATAGCTGGTCCGAGACGAGTTCTGTTCTTGATGTGGATGGAGCTGGGCACGGCCTTGTCTGACAGCGCGTCCAGTGAGTCAAAACCAAGTGTTTTGCACATGGCTTCAATGTCAGCGTCCGAAGGTCCAATGTGTCGGCGAGGGAAAGTGTCCAAGGCGGCAAAGACGGAGGCGGTGGCCTTGCTCTTGTCAGCAAGTGTGGACTGGAAGCGGGCCGAGAGAGAGAGGGAGAGGGGCTTGAACGCCGACGCTTGCATGCGGAGAGGGGCAGAGAGAGGCATTCTCGAGACAAGGAGAGGCCGAGTTGCGCGAGCCAGACGAGTGGCCGTGCGCAGAAGAAGCAGATTCATTTGCTGTTCTTGTTCTGTCCAACTAACGTTGTTGATTGAAGAGTAAAATAATCGTTGTGGCTTCGGTTCGATCCGGATCAAAAAGAAGCTTTCTTTTTTTATGCACTTTTTGGGGAGAGCCCGGCCCAAAATATGTCGGAAGAAGGAAGAGCCGGAATGTCAACTCCGTCTCTTTTCCCACTTCTTTCCATTGTCACAGAAACGAAATCTCAAGCTACGATGCACCGCATATTTATTAGAACGATCGGACGTTTCAACACAACCGTTTGTAAACGAACAGCCGCATCCATAAACAGCCCACTCATGAAAATTGACACCCTGGAAGCAAACAAAAGGTCCCCGAGCAATGAATGTTACCCGCTTTACTGCTTCATGTAAGCAGAGATCTCTCCGTAGAGAACAAGCACAAGGGCAGCACCGGTTCCTCTCAGAATGTTGGCACCAGCACCCTTGAACAAGGCCTTGGAACCCTCGTTCTTGACAATCTGGTTGAAGCAGTGCACGGCACCCTTGTACAAACGCTGGTCGACTGGCTTCTCGGCTTCCATCTGGAGACGACGACGGACAGTGTCGAAGGGGTAGGTGACGTAACCAGACATGATGACGGAGAATTGAGCACCGGCCCACTTGGAGGCAATACCGACGAAGGTGGTGTCCTTGTCCCATGGGTTAAGTCCCTTGATGGTGTCGTTAAGACCGAACTGGACTCCACGGTATGGGATGATACCGGCAACGGAGATACCGAATCCTTGGTAGAGACCCATGATTCCCTTGGGGCCCGCGGCAGTCTTGACGAGGCAGTCCCAGAGACCAGTGAACTGACGCTTTCCGGAACCGACGTCTGTTGTTGCGGAAGGGAGCAATTTAATTCTCAAAAAACGTCAAACAATCGAATTTGGGAAAGTGGGAAATTTACCAGAAGCAAGACGGGTACGGGCATAGTCCAATGGGTAGACGAAGGACAGGGAGAAGGCACCGGCAGCACCACCGGAGGCCATGTTGGAGGCAAAGAATGACCAGAACTCAGTCTTTGGGCTGTACTTGGGGAACAATCCCTTGAAGAAGTCCTTGGAGGCCAAGTTGATGGCCTGGGTGGGGAAGTAACGGATGCAGTTGGTCAAGTTTCCACGCCAGAAAGCGGCGAGTCCCTGCTCGGTGGCGACACGGGTGAAGGCGTTGCCGATACCGGTGTAGCGTGGGACTTCACCGGAGATGATCTTTGGGTTGGCGTCCTGGGTCTGGATGATGAGCTTGACACGCTCGATGGGAGCGGTGAGGGTCTTGGAGACAGCTCCGGAAACACCTCCGGCGGCGAAGTCCTTAGCAAGGGCAACGTAGAAAGAGTCCTTCTGTTTGGGTGCAGCAGCGGCCATTTTTGCAAAAGAGTGTTTTTTCTTTTTTTTTCCTCGCGAGGGACAATGAAAACGGAAGGACAAAGCCGGCATATTTACGACAGTTAAATATTTACAGCAAGTAAAGTCGGAGCCAGTCCAACACTCTAAGTGCGCCCGGAACGGCGTCCACCACGCGGCTGAGGTACTTGCTGGATGTGCGTACGCAGTGTCTGCGTCTCGGCGACATGCGCAAGAAACGAACGCCCTTGTTGTTGTTGTTGTTGTCTGTAACAGTCAACCCATGTGAACACAGCAACAATTGTCATTGATTAGTAATACATACAAACTCTTTTACTTCCACACTCTGTTCCTCCCACTCGCAAATCTGCATCAGAAGCTAGCAACCCCCAACTCCCCATCAATCCATCCATCAATCCCCAACAAAAATAACATCTACATATTCACACTGAAAAAGAAAGCTGCCATTCCCACCAACAACAACAACAATAAAACTAAATTCCTCCAAACGACAGCCCAAAGTTAATCACAAGCAAGATCACAGCAGGAATCATGAGCACCAGTTCATACACAACACTCTCGCCGTAACCGGCGGCAGTAACGGCGTACCATATAATCAGGAACACGAACGCGATCCATGTGAGAACCACCTCCGTTCCTGTGTGACCGACCGCCGGGATCAAGGCATGCGCCACCGTCGATGCGAACATGAGGAGGAACCCTGTTTGAGTCACGCGGAAAAGTTGCGCCATTCTTCGTGCAGTCTGGAGAGAGAAAAAGCTTGAACGGTGAGAAACGCGGACACTCAAGACCAATTGAAACAGAGGGTGTCGTCAGAACAAATAGAAGCAAACTGTACCGCATCAGCAGCTGCATTAGCGGCGAGGGTGTCACCGCGGTAGGATGCACTTTGTGCCCCTCCGCCTTCCATTTGCTGCCCTGCATGTGAGCTTGTGGCACGCGAAAATACCGGGGCAGTGAGACTGATGAGAGCCCAGATGATGAATAGGATGTAGGCTGATTAAGATGTGCGTGGTGTGGTAGGTGCATTTTTGGTGTTTTGAAGGGACAAGCGAGGGTAATTAGTTCAGCCGTTAGAAGGCCATGACTGCAACTGGTACTAGTGGGAAAATGAAAGGGGGGGAAGTGAGTTACTTGCTGCCCATTCTTGCTGTTCGTATGAAGCGTATGCCATTGTTTTGGTTGTTTTTAAAAGCGTGGGTTTTGAAAATGTTTTTCCCTTTTTGAATTTCAAGTGGCTGACCTTTTCCACGCTTGCCTCCCGAAGTGGTTTGTCTGTTTAATTAACTGTGCAATGGCCAAAAGGAGCGACATAAATTGTGGCAAGTTCTTTTTTTATGGCCAGTTGGTGTTGCAAATGGGACTTTTGTGCTGCCCTTGTGAAGAAGGAGTGGCACTTGATGCCGAAACTGAAACTTAATGATTTGGCACCTTCACACCTGAAAACGAGACGAGTAACGGTAGCCACATGTTTGCTGGGCATCATATCACTCGGTAACGCGAAGTGAGTCAGTGTGACCATTGCAACGCCATGAGCGCCAGACGCTCAATGCACGCTTCTTGCCCATCAATAATTACAATAATTAGGACGGACAGACAGACTGAGTTGCTCGCTCGCTCGCGTGTAGACAGGCAATGCTTGCTTCCTCTCTCGTTGCTAGCTGAAGCCGTAACTATGTCTCTGTTGTTGGTCCAGCGGACTTTTAAAAATAAAATAAAATAAAAAAAAGTAAAATCTAGAGTGGATGCAAGGATGCGATTGGACGTTTGTCCGTAAAAAGAAAAGCCACACTCACCAAATAAAACCCGGAAAAACTTCAAGCGCCAAATTCATCCGAAACTGGCTTCGAACACATGGCACGCCGACACCACGTTGGATCGAAGCAGGACCTCGCCCTGCCAACAACCTCCACTGCCACTGCCACTCCAGGCATTCTATGCAGTGCCGGCAACGCCGGTCGCAGCGTGCTGTTCGATGACACCTCAGAGTCCGACTCAAGCGATTCGAACGCGCACCATTCTTCCACCCAACAACAAACTATCCGCAGATCCTCCAGCTCGTCTCAGCTGGCCCTCAGAGCACACGGCACTCTTGCAAGAGGCAGAATCTCATTGTGTGTCGATGCAGAGCCCGATCAATTTAAAGTGCCGCCAAGAAGGCGGAAAACCAGGCAGAACGCCCAGAAAGAGGCAAGCTCGTCTCCCTCCAGACTGGACTCCAGGTTCTCTCTCTTCTTTCAGATTCTGAGGTATCCACTGCTGGTATGTTTCTGTTCTGTTTCTTGGTTTTGGTGTGAAGTGGGGGCGGGGCGCCCGTTTGATGTGAAAACCCAGTTTTGTGCTGACCCTGCGCTCTCTTCAAGATCCTAATCCTGCTCGTGATACTGCTCGACCTGATTGCCCTTTCGCTAGTTCGCCTCATTGTGGCACTGTACGAGGTTGCAGTGCTTTGGCAAGGGCCGCAGCGCAGCCTCTGGGACACCCTGTCCCTGTCATCAAGTTACCAAGAATGGGTCGAACGGGCGACGAAACTGGACAACTATTTCAAACACGACAAGTGGCGCATCGAAGACGATAATCAGCAGTTGTACAGCTCAGCCATGATTCGAAAGACAACTCGGAGACTGCGGCTGGCGCGAACAGCAGAGCGGGATGCGTTTGAGGTCATGAAGCATTTGACGCATGCGTGTAAAAAGAATCATGGCGGCTGCATGAACGAAGGACTTTATACCAATTCTTATGTCGGAACAAAAGTGGATGTTGAGCAATTTTTCGCCGAAGTCGAATTATGCATCAAATTTGTGTCCGAGACGTATACCGTGACTTCGGAGGAGAAGTCGGCGTTTTTTAAATCCATTTCTCGAAACTTTGGGCGAGTTTCTTTTTCCTGCAAAAAAAAAAAATTACGCAGCCTCCACAGCCAAATCAGCTAATCGAAGTTGCTTACTCGATACAGGCGGAGCGCATTGTCGTTGAGTGGTGGCGGTAGTATAACTTATTATCATATGGGCGTCCTCAAGGCACTTTTCGAGCAAAATTTACTACCCGATGTTATTTCTGGAACTTCTGGAGGATCGCTGCTGGCAGGTTAGAAAAAAAAACAATCACCATTGTATTGATCAATCCTTTCATTCTCATCTGGCAAAATGTCCTAATCCGCCCATCACAGCAATCATCTGCTCTCGAACTGACCAAGAGCTCATTGATGATCGAATATTCGACCCCGAAGTTATGGCGAAACAGTTTACAATAATGAAAGACTCTTCGCACTTGCGATTCAAGCGCTTGTTTTCAGACGGATATTTATTTGGCACAAAGATGGGTTCGATGGAGTGGGTCATTTGACAAAGGGGCACATGACGTTTCTGGAAGCGTATCGAAAGTCCGGAAGAGTTCTTTGCACCTCTGTGACGCCGGATGAAGCCAACAGTGCAACTCCTTCGAAAGTTCTCAACTTTATGACGGCACGGTTGACAAAAAAAAAACGAAATTGATTGGACATACCCTCCCATCGTGACACACAATTTCTCGTAAACTGACGGGGGTTGCGTTTTTTTTTTTCGAAAAAAACAGGCTCCAGATGTCATTATTTCATCCGCAGTGTGTGCTTCGTGTGCTTTACCTTGGGTACTCCCGTCAACAAAATTAATGTGCAAGACCGCATCGGGAGATTTTGTGCCTTACAAAGGGTCAGGCAAGCGATGGAGGGATGGCTCGATTCGCGCGGATGTACCAGACCTTTCTATGCTGAATGTTACATTCCACATTGTTTCGCAAGTGAATCCGCACGTTACAGTGGTATGTTTTCAAAAATACTTAATGGCGATTTCACTTTTCTAAAAAAAAAAAAAAAAAAAAACTTAGTTTTTTTATGAATCCCAAGGCTCTGCAGGATGCCCGACACCACACCGCGGCGGCCGTGGCTGGCGCGGAGGTTTCCTCGCATCCTCATTAATCCACATGATTGATCTTGACCTCAAAAAATGGCTTCGTTTATGCAAAGATTTGCACCTTCTCCCACCGATTGGAGAAACGGACGTGTCATCTGTATTTCTGCAACAATTTGAAGGCGCCGTCACGGTCCTTCCCGCAAAATCAAATATCCTGGCCGACTGTATGTATATTTTGGAGGATCCTACTGTAGCAAGGCTTGAGCAGTATGTGAAGCAAGGGGAGTTGAAGACGTGGCCAAAGTTGGGAATGATTCGACACAAGGTGCGAATTGAAAAGATGATCAAGAAGGCGCGAATGGATGCGTTGCCGTTGAAGGAAGTGATGAAGGAAGCGAATGGGACGAGAAATGGTGCGAATGTGAGACGACATAGCACGACCGATGATCATGTCACGGATTTTTTTGAAGACTTGTAATTTTTTTTTTTTTTTTTTATGGTTTATAATTCTTTGGTTTTGTTTTTTTTTTGCTCATATATGAAAGACTTTTTATGTCACTATTTCGGTTCTTTGAAGGCGGTTGGAATGCGGTGCGTGCGTGCGTGTGTGTGTGTGTGAGTGAGTGTGCGAGTGAGTGTGATTACGTTCACATTTACAAAATATTTACTTAAAATCCGAATGGCGCCAATCCGAGTCACAGTCTCATGGAACAACAACAACCCGATCTTCCTTGTTTTCAACGCCGAAGGTTTCTTCTGCATGCATTCTTACTTGAAAAAACCCAGAAAGCTGAAAAAAACCTGTCCAACTCATCAGATTCCATCGCTCTACGCACGAATGTTCGAATCGTCGGGACATACAGCGGCACGCTTCCCTCACATCCAACACAAAACAAACACCTTGCAATGCCATTAGTTTTATCGCTTGAGCAAGTGTTGGTGGCAGCATTGAAAGGTTTTTCTTGGAACCGCCCCCCCCCCCCCCCCCACCCCCCTTCCCCCCCGATTCAGAGAGAGCTCAAAGCGCGCAAAAACAGGTGCCGTATATTTGGCGGACGACACACAACATCATGCACCACAAAAGTTTTCCGAATCAGAGCAGCATCTTGAAACATATGTACAAGAGCGCGTGCAGTTTTTCGAAGAGAGACGGCTGGCAGGGATCGAAGCAAAAGCAATGCTGAAGGAGCGGCATACGAAGGGCGACGGCGGCGGCGGCTGTGTTGACGAGGAATCTGTAAAACCCGACATACCCACGCAAGTTCAAGATCAAACCGAGGTTGACAAGAATCCCACTCGGAAACTCAAACAAACTGCACATTCAAAGATGCCGCTTTCGAAAAAGAAACAAATCAAAGACGCGTCCGCGCATATTTTTAGCCACCAGAAACCTGTTGTTGCAACGCTGACTGAAAGCACGGAGCTTGCATGGTTCAACCCTTTGTCTTCTTGCGCATCTAATGAAGGAAACCATGCTACCCCAGGGACAGCCTTGGTTGCAAGGTTTCTTGCGGGGCAACCGCTGACACATGAACAATGTGCATTCGAAAAGTTTAAAGTATTTGAGAATTTGTGGGAACGCGGATACTTTCTGACGAGTGCCGTCAAGTTTGGTGGAGATTTCCTTTTATATCCAGGTTTTTTTTTTTTTTTTGTAGTTATTGGACTGCCAAGAGTTTTTGTTTTGTTGTTGAACAAGTTTTTTTCTTCCAGGCGACCCGCTTCTTCATCACGCCAGCCATGTCGTTGTCGTGGTACCGATGGAGTCGAAGCTAACGCCGTTTGATATCATTTCGTACGCACGGATGGGTCGAAACGCGAAAAAAAGGATCCTTCTTATGCAGTACCAACCCGTAACTCGGACAGTGTCCGAGATGGATTTGAATTGGACAGGCTGGAAATAAAAAGCGTTCGTTTTAAAAAAATTGTCTTGTCTTTTTGTGCTGGTAGATTGACGTAGAGTTTATTTTTATTTTAAACTCTGGATGCAACGCCGCACAGAAAGTAGTGGAACATCATTGCAGTCAGACGCGCTGTGCGGTACTCTTCAATTTGCGGGTTCAACTCTGACAAGTCAAACAAGGCCACCTGAACAACAAAAACACAAATCAGAACTCTGCCAACTAACATGCACACTTTAACAACAACAAAAAAAAGGAAACATACCCTGGGATTTTTGCCGCTCTCAAAGCAGATTTCGAGCGCATCTCTTGCTGATAGACCCATTGGTGAGGGGCACGACACACCGGGCGCATCACCACCATGAACACTGTCCAAATCAAACGACACAAACAAACGGTCCCCACCCATCCCATTCAGCGTTTCCACAAAACACGCCTTGGCAGAAACCGACTCTTGAACCGCGTCAAGCCACACAATTGCACCACCACTGTCTGTAACAAAGTCAGCATGAGATTGCGCACATTGCGAGCCTTGCGCTGCAAACTCGACAAAGTTGGGTGCTGTGGCTGGAGACAGCGATTGTCCGTGGATGAAGCGCTCGTCTTGGAGGAGTTGGCGGAAGGGCGTGCCAGAGTGGACTTCGTTTTGGGCGTTGCGTGGGCGGACATCTAGATGCGCGTCAATGTTGATGACTCCAATCGAAGAGTTGGTTCCGTCCAAGTGGGAAAGGAGCGCCGATGCGTTGGGGTACGATTGGTCGTTGCCGCCTCCAACAACAAACGGAATACTTCCTGACATTTGCCCTGCCCAGTTAGAATACTCATTGGAGAGTACTCTTTATCAAAAACGCACCTGCATCGAGTACTTGCTTGACTGCGGCTGCCAGCTTGGCGTGCGCATCCTCCAGCGAAAGTCCCTCTTCAATCAGACCCAAACTCCCGACACCCAGAGTGCTGCTCAATCACAGTCAGAACTGCCTTTTTCCCAAACACCGCCAAAACACAAAAAACTCACGTCAAATCAACGCCCAGCTCCGGATTCACGGCAGTGCCCGTGCGCCGCTCCCTCACAAGCTTAAAGAAGGCGGCCGGGCCGTCACGCGCGCCAACTCTTCCTCCATTCCTCGCAACGCCAATGTCGTAAGGAAACCCAATGAGAGTCACGTGTTTACCGATTCCAGCTTGGATCAAGTCAGCAACTCGCTTGTCCACGAGCGGAGCAGCTGTAGATGCTGCTGCTGCTGCTGCTGCTGCTGCAGGCGTCCTCTGCTTTGCAAGCACAGGCCTGACTGTTGTTTTGGTGGTGGTTGTGGTGATGGTCTGGCCGTCGTGGGTGACGGAGGTGGTCACAGTTGTCTCGATTGAGTTGCTCATTTGATAATTTATTTTTTTTGTTCGGGGAAGCTCGGAACAAATATGCCGCCGCACACAGACACGCAACGAAGAGACTGATCGTTCCGCGTCATTTTGTTTGTAAGTAGGGCCAAACACCCCGATCGATTCGATGCAAGTGTATTTGTTTGCTATCATTCAATCCCTTGCTCAAGCACCGATGTGAAAAGTCGCTCCTTCAAAAAAAAAAAAACAACAGAAAGAGTAAAATCCATCACCCAGGCAAGAACAGAAATGAAATGCAAAAAAAAGGACCTGGGAGCAGTCAGAGTTTTAGTCGATAGAGTGTCCGGAAACAATCCAGGAATGAGCGCGAGCATCGCTTGAAGTTGGTGTCATACACAAACAACCCCTTCTCCGCATAGGTCGCATTGCCCGTCAAATTGCTGAGATACTGAAATTCCCAGTTCAAGTGTCCCGACGGCAGCAAGAGTCACGGTTTCAAAATGGCCTTGCTTGTCATAAGTGCAATTTAGCAATGAAAGGACCTTCTGTGAGTCATAATGCGTCATCGTTGGCTCGATTTTATGGTTCCATTTTTAGCGTCGTTTTCACGCATTACAAGCAACTGTTTCAACTCGTCCCACACTGATGGCACCGCGATACCCTATGCAGAAAGGGGAGGTCAATGGGACGGATGTATCTTTGACGCTTGATGAGTTCAGATGAAAGGGAAGTGACGGTCCCAATCCAGCGTGGATATCTCTTGGCCAACACAAGTCGCATGTCCGAATTAAGTGTGCTGTAAATGCAGTGTTGTCGTTACGTAATGCCTGGACACCAGCGACGCAAGCGTATATATCTAAATCTAATTCGCAGCAGTGCATGATTGACATTGTCGCTGCCAGTTCGAACCTTGACCTTGCTTGTAGATGGACAAACAAGTCAATCAATTGTTTGTGAACCCCAACCAACAAACCCACAACAACAACAAAAAGCGACAACATTGCTGACTGCGTGTCCGATGGATGTATGGATGTATGGACAGATGGATGCACTCCTCCCTTACGGGTAAGCACGCGCTCGCAGCAAAGCAACAAGCAAACCAAGTAAATATATTTTATATTTAATTTACATTTGCAGATAAAAACAAGGGTTATTATTAATATGCACCGCCACCTGGAAGACCAACTTAAATGGGGCTTGCTCCTATCGCAATTTTTTATAATTTTTTACAATTTTGTCCGCGAGTCACAGGCTTAGAAAAATCTCATTCTGTGTTTCTTTTGATTGGAAACAGCCGAAATCACTCCTGCGCATTCTCAACCACGCTTCTTTTCTCTGATCGGACGAATCACAGCGACTGAAGCAGAAAGGGAGGGGGTCGGTACGGAAGTCCGAAAGCGAGAAACAGAAACAAAACTACATCAACAACAACTGCCTGCGTCCCCGTCCATCCATGGACCTATACCCTCGTCTTGTCGACACCCGCACTGGCATGGTGTCTATGGGCTGCTACAGCGTCAGATACAAAACCGGCCCTGACACGCTGCTGCTCGACAGCAACCTGGGCCTGGGTGTCCCCACCGCTTGTCTGGACTACTGCGCACTCAAGAGTCTCGAACTGGTCGTTGGGCTTGTCCGTGTGGCGTCACAGAGTGAACTTGGTGGACCGCAAAGTGGGTTCGTTTGTTCGTGCGGCTTCGGGGTTTCCCGGCTCTTCAAAACAGACGACCGGGAGTGCAACGTGCGATGCCAAGCGTCGAATCGGTTGTCGTGCGGCTCTGACGTTGGCGTTGACGTGAACCTGGCGGATCAGATGGACCTGCCGCTGGTGCCAACGTCTGTCTACTCACGCTTCCTCGACTATGCGCCAACACTGGGCGGCTGCTTTCCAAGGAGCATCACGCTGGACATGGACATGAGCCGCTTCCGTCTGCCGCAAAAATCCATCGTGCCGTCTGTGCTGTCTCGGCCCGGCGAGTGTCTCTCCGTCTGCGTCAGCGTCACGGACATCAATCAAAAGATGTTTGCGCTCATTGCTCCAAACTTGAGCGACCCCGCGAGGCCATCAACCGACTGTCTGTGCGTGGTGCTGAGTCAGCTGGAACTGATGGTGCTGCAAATGTACTCTATCGATCAGTCCCAGTGCGACAGTCCTTGCGATGCGTCATCGGGTCTCGTTTGCGGCTCGCCGTCGTCAGAGGCGTACTCGCTGTACTCTCTGCCGCCTCCAGACAAGATGATAAGCAACTTTATATTTAATCCTCCTTACCCGAGCCCCACCACAGACATTCCTTCAGAAACAGACGCAACTGTTCCAACAATATCAAACAGAAACCGCTTCTTTACCACTGACGCTACGTCATCTCTTCCTCCTCAAGGGAAAGTCTCTAGTTCTGCCGCCGTCCAAAAGTCAACAGCATTCTCTCAAACAGCAGCACCCTCAATCATCCCATCAACAACTAACCGCGGCGGATCTTCAATGCTCCCCATCACTCTATCCAACGGCCAGCGAATCCCTCCAACATCAACATCCGAACCGAACCCGTCGTCCTCAAAACAACCGCAACTCAATGCAATCATAACCGATGATACCCCTGATGACATTGACGTTATTGCCACCTCACGTGTGAGCGGAACCGTGCTAACATTTAAAATGTCCAAAACAGCCGGACAACCAGCCGGACAACCCACCATCGCCCTCGTGTCTCCATCCCTCGCCGGAATCCCTTCAGAAAAGAGTCCCGGCAGCGGTGGCGGCGGCGCATCCTCCATGACAACTGCCGCTATCGCTAGTTCCGTTGGAATTTTGCTCGTTGCGTTCCTCCTCGTTGCAAACTTTACGGCAATCAAAGTGCGGCGAGAGCGGCGAAAAAGTGGTGGACCCGTCACAATGCATGAATTGCACGATTCCATGATGCACCACGACGACTTTAAAGAAGCTGAACTCAAATCCCCCGCGGACATGTACTACTCGGCACATCGACCAACAGCCATCACCGCAGAAAGTCCCCGCGTGAGGGCACAAACACTCGAAATATCCAACACTACCAACAACAACAATACTTCAATCTCGTTCCTGGAAGGTGGACCCATCGGCATGCCGCGTCTGAGTTCACAGTATTACGCTACAACTGCGTCACTACCGCGGCTGTTGGCTCTGAACTTGGATGGAAGTGTTCCTGGGAAGGGGAAACAGAGTTTACAGATTGACAGGAGGTCCATGGGATCCAAGTATCACGTGTTTGGCACAGGTGCTAGTACACAGCTTGGAGCCATGTATGAGGAGGAACCGGTAGACTTGGATGCGGGTGAAGAGAAGGGTGAGAGTTTTTTTTTTTTTTTTTCCCCCATTCAAAAAGAAATGGATCTTTAACAAATAATGGATCCCACAGATCAAGCGTACCATATCATTGCAGCGTACCGCTCGGGTATCCTTGCACGAGAAAGCGAGACATCTCTCGTGTCTTCGCTGAATTCATCGACGCAGCTAGGAGCGGGCGAAGGGGATTTGAAGAAATCCGAATCAAGTGTGTATATGGACGTGTTATCGGGAAATGATGAACTGGAGCAGCGTTGGTTGTAAAGAAGAAGAAGAAAGGAAAAGAGACATTTTCAAAATGAGGGGGGTGGATGGGATGAGATGGGAGTTTTGCAGTTGTGTATTTGTTGTTATTTTTCTTATTTTATGCCTTTTCCTTTCTTTTTTTTATTTTTTACTTTGTGCCATTGTCAGAAAAAGGACGGAAGGTTTGGGTTGTTGTACATGCCATTTATACAGTAGACGAATAAAAAACGCGGGTGTTTTTATGAATATCGAGTGTGGCTGAAATGCGGCTGAGATGCGGCTGTGTGCAATGTGATTAAAACAATTTTGACCAATTTATTATTTGATGTTACAAACTTGGCTTCTTCTAAAACAGTTGTACAGTTTAAAAGGGAAAGAGAGGGGGCGTCTCTAAGGGAGGGAGGGACACAGTCAGTGCAGTGCCTTGCCGTGCAAGGGGAGCGGAGGGAGGGAGGCGAGGGTGACGGGCTGAGAAGAGAGCGAGCGCGTTTCTTCCTTCAGCTCCTGCGCTGTGTGTAAAACACATCCTGCCGCACCCCTCGCGCCCCTTCTTCCTCTCCCGCCATATTCCTTGCCATCCCACGCATAAACAACGAAGACGCCGCCACACTGCTTGCTCCCACAGACCTCCTGTACAGTCTCGACAACTGAGAATACAACGACACTCCAGAATAATACGAAGGCCGGATGGATCCACCCACAACACCACCACCACCGCCACCACCCGAGACATGATGATGATGATGATTGATTGGCACGGTCGTAGCAATGGACATGGTTTCGTTTGAGTTTAACGCAGTTTTCAGATTATCCGGCATGGCACCTAATGCAACTGTGCGAGAAGGTGACCCAAACGAGATTTCAGCATTGTTGAGAGTGTCGACGGTGTTGGTGGATTTGCTTGCGAGTCCGTACAACAGAACCGGCGGCGAATCATTTTTTGAATAGGATATGTTGGGCTGCGCAGCTTGCGCCGGGATGCTGATGGAGGATACACTGTCACCGTCGTCGAACGGCTCCAACTCGCTGTTACTGCTGCTGCTGTTGGGTCCATGAATCAACCCAGTTTGATCGCCGTATTGATGGGTTTCAAACTTTTTCGGGAAAAGCCGGTGCGGTTTGCGTTGCTGAATCATGACCGTGAAGCCTACAGCCAATATCACAATCGCAGCAATGAAACCACCCGCAATAAATCCGATCGAGGGTATTACTCCATTTGTTTTTTCCAATGTGGTTTTTCCTCCATCATCTTGAGAAGAGGGAGGCGCAATGGCCGCCCCGTTTGCTTTCGGAGCGGTTGATGAATTCAGAGTAGATGATGGATGCAGGGGGTCGGAAGTCTGCTGGCTGCTGCTGCTTCCTTCTAAAGAGCCCACGCCCAGTTCCATGGTAGTTGAGATGGTGGTGGCGCTTGCTGCTGAAGGACGTGACAAAGAATTCAATGTAACAGATTGCTGCGGCCTCCCTCCTTCCTCATTGACCAAAATAGTAGTAACAGTGACTGTGGGTTGAATCGTTGTTGCAACAGAGGACGACGGCTGGACAAGCGTTTCAGATCGAATTGACGGAACAACAACAACACTGTCGCTTCCAGATTCAGGAGCAATGAACCCAAAACCGGGGGACAGATTTCCATACGCAGACCATGAAATCTGACCATTGAAGGTACCCCCGCACGGAGGTGCCTGTGATGGGATGGCGGCTCCTGGGCATTTCACGTTGCACTCAAGCGGCGCCTCAGCAGCAGAAGCAGCAGCAGCAGGAATAGACGATACGCATGAACAGTAAAAGTCCCAAATGTTTTCGACGGTGGGTGCAATGAGCGCAAGTTGTGATGGCCCGCACTGTTGCATGCACAGTTCGGGGACCATGGAGCCTGATTTGAAGGATGATGGCGGCATGCTTGGGAGGAGGAAGCATCCGGATGGAGTTGTTTGGGAGGCGGCGTGCTGAAGGAGGAGGAGGAGGAGGAGGACGATGAGGCAGAGGCTGGGTGTGTGTGTGGTGATTGACCTCATGGAATTTTGGAAGTCATAAAAATCATTTTGTCCCACACAAGCCACCACACAACCAATGAACATTTAAACGTAAGGGAGCTAGCTATGTTTGACATTCATTCCTTTTTGTATTATGCATCAACAGCTTTAAACCCAAAAAATAAAAGGATTTCACTATTCACTCTGCCGCTGCAACTGCCCGATCTCGTTCTCGTTTGCTTCATCCTCCATTTTCGCATTCTGCACAAGATTATACGCAAGCACATTCATAAACAACGACGACGGGGCCCGACTTGTCATGGACGAAACTCCACTCTTTGCAGAGGTCCTCTTTCTCCGAATGTACAGCGAGGAAGGAGACATGGGACTGTTTGTTGCAGAAGTTGAGTTACTCGCTAATGAGAATCTGGAGAAATTGTTGTCCAAGTTTTTGACTCGTTCGTTCCATCGGTTTTTCCTTGACCGCCTGCGGCGTGGGGGTGGAACGGGGTGGTGGTTGTGGTTGTGGTGGTTGTGGTTGTCTCTTCTCATTAGAGAAGTTGAACGGGACAGGGACAGGCATTTGGAGGCCTCGACTTTTGAATCATCTTCCTCGAAATCTTCGGTGGCGGTGTGGCTGTGGAGGGATGCCATCTCTGAATCTGACCCATTTACCAAGTTTAGAGAGCTGCCTTTCAAAAAAAAAAAGGGCCCAAAAAAACATTACCTTTAAAGTTACATCTCAGCACTCCAAGCGTCGGAACAGACTGCCCCACAGAGATTGAAATTTCCTCGACAGTTTTCAACCGACCAAACGATTCACTCGTGAACGAATTCGACGGGGGCTCCCCCCCACCCCCAACAACAACACTTCTCATGGACCCAAACCGAATATTCTCGGAGCCAATCTGATTCATGTCAATCGTGGACGCCGCCAAAGTATGACTGCTCCGAGAAAAACTCGACACGGAATGCGCCCCAATCGGCGGCAACAGGTTCAAATCCATATTCTCCTTTTCAACCGTCTGCGGCAAGATTGGGGCTCCATCACTACTACCACCACCACTACTACTACTACTACTACTATTACTGCGCGCTCGCAACCGCCGCCGCCGATACGCCACAGAAAACATGCCAAAAAATATAGCAAGCGATCCAGACGCGCCTGCAAGAAATGCCGGTGAAACGACAATTTCTTCCACCTGTTTTGCAACGGGTTCGGAGGCCATGGCGCTGTTGGATACGGCTGTGGGTTTTTTCATGTGTTGCTGCATTGTTTCTTCGGTTGGTGGTGGTGCTCCTCCTTCTTCTTTGGTGGGGTTTTCTGTTGTTTTTGATTTATCGGTTGTTGATGCAGATTCTGAAGTGGATGCGGATGCAGATGATGCTTCGTTATTGCTATTGCTGTTGCTGTTGCTAGTAAATGCGTTGCCGCCTTTCATGAAAGATGCTTCTTGCGGTTGTTGCGGCTTTGGATTTGGTACAAACACGGGTTCAAAAGGAGGTCGAGAAGATTCGGATACAGTTGCAGCAGCCCCAGGAAATACTGCAGGAGCCGGAGGAACTAGCAGCGCAACCTTCATGGACTTTGCACTGGTGGTAGTGGCAGCAGCAGCAACAGCAGCAGTAGCAGCAGAGGACGGATACAAGGACCACGCGATACTACCTTCCCCACTTTCATCGAATCCTCCGCAAGTAAGACCGGGTATTGTGTTGGATCCAGGACATGCGTCGTTACATGCGATTCGTGACGGGTTTGACGGAAGTTGCGATGTGCATGCACACCAGAACTGTCAAAAAAGCGTGGACGACAAAAGGTTAGTTTTGAGGACATTGGTGGTGATGGGGGGGACACTCAATGGACACAAAAGTCATTTTTATATATACGAACACTGAGTCGGTTATTCGGTAGCGGGGCAATCAGAACATATCGAGATTTCCCACAGGACTGCGAACATAGTGCTGGATTCATGGCATTGGACGTGAGAGCGACAGTTGGTTTCGACTTCATTGAGAAACAGCCGAGTGGCTTTTGTTGTGCCAGTTGAGCGGTGGTGAGGGTGGCCATCAGCAGGAATAGCAGGGCTGAGGTGGACATGCGGTAGCTGCTCTGTGGTAATGAATGAGAGCGGGGCGTGGGCATGATGGCTGCTGCGAGACGGACAGACTGGCAGGGGTGGAAGTGTGTGTGTGTGGATGCGATGAAAGGCGGGTTGAACAGAAACTGAATTTTCTGGGTCTCGGTATTTTTTTTTTTTGGTTGTTTCGGAGGAAAAGTTGTTTTTTTTCATTCATTTTGTGAAGGGACAAACTAATTACAAAACAGAGCCCTTTTTTCTTTTTTCTTCATTAACTTGGTCCGAATCCAGGTCCGTTCTCCACATCCAGTGCAAGAGATTCGGACACGTGCATTCGGACACGCACACTACAAACAGAAACAAAAGAAAGGCTTTTTTTTCTATTCACATTTCACACGTCGCATTCCTCATTTTGTCCCAGGATGTCCATAAATACAGAGCTGGGTGCCGGACTCAGCTCGCCATCTTCCCGCTTCAAGTCTAGGTACCAGCTGCTGCTGCTGCCGGATTCTGACTCAAGACTCGATTTCCTTAGTGATAGTGTAGACATGTACTGTACAACTTCGTTGGCCACATCGTTGGTGGTGGTGCTCTCCGCCAGACCCAGTCCGGGAGAGTCCTTCGGCACGGTGACTCTGGATGTGTATATGTGGGGGATGGACGGCACAGGCGGCGGCGGGGCGGCTGCATGTTGGGTCGCTGAAGATGAAGGTGACTCGGAATCAAGTTCTGCTGGTTCGGATTCTGCGCAATAAAAGTTTTACAAAAGTAAAATTTTTTTAGTAATGCTGGTTTTCTCGCTGGTGAAACACAAGAGATATTTACCGGAAGGCGCCAGGTGCTCTTGAAGGCCGCCCGGCATGGTTCCCAGCGCAGTATTTTGTTTCGATGCCGATGAGTGTGCGCGGGTGTTGAGGCTGAGGCTGTGGCTCTGGGTGACACTTGCACCGCCAACAGAGCGGACACTTTTCAGATCGAGCGATTTGACGCTGCGAGTAGCGTCTCCAGGATTGTTGCTGTTTGTATTTGAATTCGCATGGCCAGATGACGACGAGTTTGATGGTTCCGGCGAGCGCCACTGCTGCGGTGACGACGACTCCCTTTCGCTGGATCGAGGCCAGTCCAAAATCACATTCGCCACATCCACTCGAAAGTCCTTCACTTTCGGACTGCGTTGAGACGGGTCTGGGTAAATATGTTTGCGGGTTGGAGAGAATGGGCTTTCCATGGCACTCGGGCGGGTATATTTAGAAGATGTGATTGCAATGGAGGGTCTGGCTAAAGAGGAGGAACGGCGATGGTCTTCATCGTCGTCGGAGTTCAAGTCGTGCACAATCCAGGATCGAATGGACTCTGAGTCGGCATCTCTGCTGGTGCTAATCTGCTGCAGATCCGGCAGTGGCGGGTCAGCTGTGTTGATGGTGGGAACAGGCCGATCCTTCTTTGCAAACAGCTTGCGATACACGAGTCCACCGACGGCAAAGAGGGCCATGGCCAGAACAGGTACGTATAAGGCAGCGCCGCCGACCTTGAGTGTCTGTGACTGAGGGGCAGCCAAGCCGTCCCTTTTTATGCTCCGCTCGGAGAGTTGGGGATGGTGGGCAGCTGGAGAGGCATGACCGGTTGCTGCAAGGATGAGGGCGGCAAGCAGTGTCGGTGTTTGAAGCCGCATGTCGATTGGTGGGCGGGTGTGGGGTGTGGGGTGTGGGTGTGGGTTGTTGCGGTTGTTGTGTGCGGCTGTCTGTCAGTTTTCGACACTTGAGACGTCGCACCTGCAAAGAAAATGAGATTTCTTTGCGATTTATCGATTTTATCGATTTGTCGATTTTATTTTATCCGATTCCGACCAGCGAGATTAATTTTATCATTTGCAATTGCCTTGTCGAGTCATTGTTGTTGGGTGTTGTTGTTGTTGTTGTTGTTGTTGTTGGAGTTGTTGTTGGTAGTTGTTGTTGTTGGAGTTTATTGTTACAGCGGGATGGGATGGGATGGAGGGAGTGCTGTATGATGCTCCAATTCAATTGCAACAACACTTTACCAGCGAGTGTCATGCACAACTCCACCCAACTGCAACAGCAAGTCACTCGCTGCAATGCAATTGAGCCCTTTTGCTGCGAAGGAGCAGCAACTGAACCAATAAATAAACACTTGCGCATTTTCTCATCTGCGATTTTTTTGGAATTCAAATTCATAAAAAAAAGTGCTCAAGGGTCAAAAGCCAAGGCAACAAACTCGTTGCGTGTTTTCAACAGTGGAATGTATGTTTTCGTGGCTGTCTGGGTGCAGCAGCAGCAAGCGCTGTGCTTTTAAAAACATGCAAACAAGCAAGGCCATGATGGTGGGCGTCACACCTCGTTCGCGGGGGGGATTCGGTGCCTCATGGATGCCGTCATCTCGCGAGAAAGAGAAAACGAAAAGCCACCCCTTGCATCGCTCACAGGTTATGCACTGCACTGCACTGAGCGCGGATTTTGATTCTTTCGCCCACAAGTGAGTGCCCAAGCTTTAGGATTTCCCTGATCGGGAAAAAAGAGATCGGGGGGGAGGGGTGATCATCTCAGTTGCCTTGCCTTGCGTGCGTGTGTGTGTGTGTGTCTGTCGCTGGGTTGTGTTGTGTTTAGGTCGCAGGACGCGACACTCTCCACGCTCTCTCTGCACACACACTTTGCCTCTGTTTTAAAGATCAGTGGAATATAATATATGGATTTTATTTAATAATGCCTGTCACACAAGCTGAAGATTTTAATCTTGTTACATCAAAAGATTTTACTTCCAACAAAAGCCACAACCAACTACAACAACCAACCAACCAACCACCCCTCCCCCCAACAACAACAACACCCAACACACCCATGGCTCCAATGTCCACAACCACAGCAGAGCCAACAGATTCCCTCACTCCTCCAAACAACAACCAGACCCTCGCAACCGAGATTGCCTGTCTCGAGTTCAGGTCACATCCGGAGGAGTTCGTCATCACAGATTCAGCAATGTCCGCCGCACGATGCATAGACGCCTGCGGCTTTTCTCCCGAACTGGTGCTGTTGACCACAAACAAAGGCACCCCGACGTCCTACGGCTGTCTATGCGGGATGCCCGTCGGAAGAAACACTTTTTACAAACCTCACAACATGACCGAGTGCGAGATACCTTGCCGGGACAGGCTGCCGGAATCAGAAGACCTGGTCACACTGAATGATCACTGTGGAGGCTTTACGGATGTGACAAACCGGCAGTTGTGGTCCTTGTACAACATCACCTACCCTCATTCCAACTATTCAACATCCGTGAGGAGGATTGGACAGCCGGGAACCAGTCAGATTCTAGTGCCGGTCACAGAAACTACAACAATAACAACAACGGACCCTTCCGATTCTCCAACCCTTTCAAACACTGACCCCATGCGCGGACCCACTGCAAATTCCGGTGACCCCACAACAACGACATTCGGCAGTCAGGAACCCGGTATCCTGATACCCACAATCACACAGGCAATACCGTTCCCAATATCCTCTCCTCGACTCGTCACTGTCACAGACGCAGGCGGAAGGACCCTTGTTTCAACCAGTTGGGGCAACGACAACAACAACATCCCACAAAGCATCCCTTCACCAATCCTTGTTACTGATAACCGCGGGAATATTCTCACGTCGACAGTCTGGATACCCGCCCGTCGTCCGGCATCGTCTCCGGCACTTGTCACTGTAAAAGACAACAACGGAATCATTGTCACATCAACAACATGGATCCCAGTCAGAGCAGCAGCAGGAGTAGCGTCATTTGCGTCCCCAGTTTTAGTCACCGATTCAAACGGCAACTTGCAAACATCAATGACATGGATCCCCACCACGGCCCCCACAGCAGCAGGCACTCTCCCGCCGCCGCAACTCACATCCGAAAAGCCAACAATCCCTGACACGTCCAATCCAACGTCTTCTCTTGGCTCCGGCCCATTTATACCCGTCATGATTGTCGCTTTTGTCGTTGTACTGTCGTTTGTTGGAATGACCATTTATCAAAAGCAAATCACACGCAGACGAGGAAGTGATCGCGGGGTTGGCGGCATGAGCGCGTTGCAATCACGGTTGGATGAAGATAATGCGCGTGGCATGACGGATCCATTGACGTACAACTTTGATGATGCGTTTGAAGGAATGCCCGGGTTGGAGCCGTTGGATTCCGGTGCTGGGAGACCCAAGCTGTATAAAACAATTGTTCCTGGGGATACGCATGGTGTTGGTGTTGTTGTTGCAGCGACGGCTGCCGGGCATCGGGCTAGTCAGATTATGAATAGTAGTAGCAGCAATGTTGCTGTGGTTTCAACGAGTCGCTTTGCGGGTGATTTCCCCCCTTTTTGCTTTTTGTAATTGTCACACTTGGCTGAAACTTTTTTTTTTTTTCTTTTGCGCGGGAAGCAGGAGCGGGTGCATATTCCCCGGAAGAGATGCAAGGCATGGAGGATGGGGGCAGCTATTTCACCCATAACAACTACCACCACCACCACCACCATACACACAAGGCCGAGCTTGCAAACCCATCACAGCTCTCGCGAGCAATGCCGCTGCCAGCGCCCGTGCCTGAAGATGCTCGCGTGGAAGCAACTCCGAGCAGTCCGATCCCATCGAGAGCGGACTCGTCGCGGTCCGTGCACAAGTCTGTTCTGCGGTTCTTTCAAAAGGACGCGAGGAAGAGTTGAAGGCAAACGCGGCAAGAAGCAGAAGCAGAAGCTGAAGCAGCCCAGCCGCCCCCGCAAATGGAAATGGAAATGGCGTTTTTGTAATAAAATAATACGGGACAATCATTACAAACAAATTTATTTTTAATCACTGCTTGGGCCAATCAATTCACCCGCCACCTGGATTTACCCGCACGCACTCTTTAACAACTGAAAATGGCGTGGCCATCACTGCGCGGCTGCAGCCACTTGGGGACTCCCACCGCCGCCACCGCCGCCATCGCTCTGCCGCTGCTGCTGCCGCTCGAGGGCTGCTGGCGCCACTGCTCCAGTCTCGGCATCCGCTTCATCCTGATCGGCCCTGCGCCCGCCACTTCTGCCGCTGCTGCTGCGGACTTGGACTTTGTGTGCGCATGCGCCGCCAGCAAGCCGCAGCCCGTTTCGCCCGCATTGTGCAGCCTGGAGTGTCCGGGCAGTGCCAGTGCCCTTTGCGGTGGCGGCAGTGCTGGCAGTGGCAGTGGAGATAGTGCCTTCTTTAGCGTGTACGACACCGACTCACAAGCATCCGTGTCCTCGCACACGCACCCGCACCCGCACCCGCGTGATGCGCACACAAACAACTCAACCACGGCTTCAGAGCCCAAACCTGGAACCTCGGCAGCAGCAGCAACAGCAGCAACTGTTCAAACCGATATTCGAACAACCTTATCTGTATCCATCATCATCATCATTCTCTTTTTCGGCGTCGCGTTCTGTGCGGTGGCATGTATCCTGCTCTACGTGTTTGGCAAAGGGTGCTGCTGTTCACGCAGGATAGACAGTGTCCGCCGCGGGGGGCATGGACGGCGGCAGCAGCAGCAGCGGGAGGAGGAAGAGTTTGGAGAGATGCGCGCTTTGACAAGGCTGGATCTCATTTCAGAGTCCCAGTTCAAATCCTTTTCCCGATCCGAGGCGGCGGCAGCAGCTGCCTTATCCGAAAGCCAGTCAACTCTGCGGAAATCAGGGCTCACACACACACGGCACGATGAGCATTTCCTTGCCGAACTGCAACAAGAATTGTTTGTCGCGGCTCTGCCTCCGCAGCACCATCCATACCCACGAAGCAACCTACCACAGCCCATATACATTCCTTCAACAGCGTTAGGTGCAATGCCACCACAGCTTCAGCAATCCTTAGATAAAGACGAATTGGACGACGAACTCACGAGTCGGCCTTGGGGGCTCTCCCCTTCAGCCGCATCAAGCAGCTCTACGACTCAAACGCACAGTGCAAACCATCAAAACAACAACAGCTCAGACAGGACGGATTCCTTGTTGTTTGATAAGCAGTTTATGCTTGGACAACTTCAAACGGCCAGTGCGGGTTGCCAGTCTGCGGCGGAATCCTCCGTATACATGGATGTGTTTGCGGATAATGATGCGCTGGAGCTTGAAATGAAAAGAGAGGATTCGTGAGTTTTGCCTTCTTGGCCCCTTCTATTCGTCTGTAAATACTGTTCGTGTTCATAAATCCAAATTAAAAAAGATGCTGTGTGTGTTTTATGATGGATCTCTTTTGCCCTTCTGCATCCAACAACTGAGGGGAAGTTGTGTGGTTGTGTGGTTGTGTTGAAGTGGTATTTACAAATACAAGTCGAACCCCGCAAACGCCAAGCAAGCCAGCACCAACAAGAACAAGCAACTCATCCAAAGTCACATCCCAACTGAACTGGCAGCACACACAACCTCCCCAGCAAGCACTTGTCTCTCTGCGTGCATGAACGGGACATGTCGAATGACCAAGCGCGATCAGCGTAACGCACGTTCGTTGTGGAACGTACGGCTCAAATAAAAAAACAAGAACATTTAAACATTTTAATTACTTTAAGCCGAGGACAAACAAATGTTTGTTTGCTTGGCTGCATTGGATGGTGAGAGTGTGTATTGCACACACGATGGCCATGAGGAGTCAAGTGTTGCTGTGGATGCCATCGATGGGCAGTGTCCGAATCCAATGTGTCCGAACATATCAAGCAAGGCCATGTCCGAAAACAGAAACCAGAAACCAGCTGCCGGACAGACAGACTGACAGACAAACAAAAAGACGCAGAGCAAGCGCTTCGTGTCTGCGCATGTTCACGCTGACCTGTCAGGCTCGGCCCGGGTTTAATCATGAAAACAAGCCGTGACAAAACCAAATAAATTTCCCCCTCAAACTGACCTGCAAGATAACAATAAAAACATAAAAATAAAAATAAAATGTGGAGCGCTGGAGTCGCCGTCGTTGTTCTTGCCACGGCGCGCACTGTCTCGGCCCAGTGGGACCAGCTCGTCTCCCTCCCGTCCGTCGGCTGCTTCGCTCTGCTGCCAGACATCCTGCCACCCCCCGTCGCTGTGGACGGCCCTATGATGCCCTACCGATGTCTAGACAAGTGTTCAAACGGGGTCGCGTTGATTGCTCCCTCCATGTCCAACGAATGGGTCTTTGAATGCTTCTGTGTCGCTGCCCTACAAGCCCCTGCAGCCACCGCTTCTTGCACGGCGCCATGTCCCGGCGCTTCCAACCCCAGCCAAGCACCACCATGTGGCGAAATCTCGCGCAGCAGCAGCTCAACCGTTCGTATTCTTTCGGCGTATGCAAACCCTGGAACGCAGGTCTTGGTGGAGCCGCCGCCTCCTGAAAAGGTTGTTCAAGTGCCTGTTCCAGAACCCGTCCCTGTACCGCTTCTTCCGGTACAGCCTGAACAGCCGCCGTCCGTGGCACCCGGACCTCCTGTTTTCCCCGTGAATCCAGGGGTGGTTGCGCCTTCACCCGTCCCTGTTGCTCCTCCTGTCGGCACGGGAGATTTGGTTTCCGGTGGATCTGCATCAACAAGCACAGGTGTTACTGGTAGTGCCGGTGGTGTATCAGGTACTTTGAATCAAGGTGTTTCGGGTGTTGGTAGTCCTGGAAACTCTGGCTCATCCAGCAACGGACAACAAGGGTTTCTCCCCGGTGTAAATGCTGGATCTTCAACAAATTCATCAAACAACGTTCCATCGGTCAACGGTGGAACCAAGCCAGTTGGAGGTTTTGCACCACAAGGGGGACAACAAGACCCGACTTCCCTAAGCACATCTTCAAACACACCAAACAGCAGCAGCAACGCAACAATGATTGCAAGTATTTCCATCTTTTCCATCCTCATTGTTGGCTTTGCGGTGGTAGCTGCTCAACGCCGCCGCCGTCGCCGTAGCAGTAGGGACTCTGAATCTGCCGGGAGCCTCACTCCAGAAATGATCAGAAGCCACAGCCGCTCAATGAATGTTTCGGCTGCCGACAATGTGTTTTCATTCTATTCCGAACCGGCCGCCACATTGTCTCGAACTGACGCGCCGTCTTCTCCGTTGCCTGTTCCGCCGGCTTCGCGGCTTTCTCGTACCTCCTCTAGTTCTAATCCGGAAGGCGGAAACGATACCGTGGACAGACCAGAGAGTCCTATCGTTGAAGTCAGCAGTGCCAGATCCTCTGCGTCAATGTCGGGTTCTCTTGTCTTTGCCAATGAAGTTGACCCGAACGAGCTGAAGGAAATCATCAGCGAGTACGAAGGAAGCTTTGTTGAAGAGGTGCCGATGGTGGAGGGTGTCTCTGACTCCAGAGGACCTGCCAGCGCAGTAGCGGCGGTTGCTTAGAGGGCCTGTTTTGCAGTGTAGAGCGAGTATCTCTTTTTATATATCATTCCTCCTTTTGTTTGCTCCTGTTTTCGGCGCATTTTGAAAAGATTTGGTGTTCGGTGTGTGTGTGTGTGGGGGAAGACAGAAAATTCTGTTTGACTAAATATCAGCAAAATGGGCCAATTTGCACTGGCACTGGCAACGCTCCTCCTTGCTGCTGCTGGCACCGCGCATGCGCAGGGCAGCCCGTCCTCCCAGCTCCCCTCGACGTCCATCTTCACTTCCGTCGGCGCCGCTGCTGTCGTTGCCGTCCTGGCCGTCGGACTTGTCGCCGCATATGTCGCCAGAACTCGCACTTCCAAATCCGTGAATGCAGGAGACATGCACCTACATTCTATCCACATCACCACCAACAGCAGCAGCAACAGCAACAACAACAACACACACGAAATTCAATTCGAGACTGGCTTTGGCGACGTGGAAAACGTTTATGATTTCTACACGCAAAACGACCTATCCTCGTTACACACAAACCCGGACAATGCTCCACAACTCGTTACCATCCAACCGTCCGACACTGCAGCATCGGATTTAGAGGAGATTGTGTCTCTGTCTTTTGGGTCGAGCAGCCGGACCAGTATTCTCTCCATTTCTTCCAGCATTCTGTATCCTGAGGAGAACTGCGGGGGGTACAGTGACAGCGATGAAACAACTGTTGAAGATATTGTCAGTGTGTATAGCTACGAGTTGGATGAGGATAGTTTAGACGGGATTGGGACGAAGCGATACTTGCAGTGAGACAAAAAAAAAAAGAGTTTTAGACTTTTGTCGAGGGGGGCGTTTGTTAATGTTTTTTTTTTGCTTGTTATCGTCCTGGCTTTTGGCTCTATGAACGTTGTTTAGACTGTTTCTTTTCCATACCCCCCTGTTGTTTGTTGTTAGATTCCTTTGACAGTAAATATTTTTGATAGCCCCAAATTGCATTCTTGCCAGCGACAGACAGCATTGGAACAGCTGTTTGTCAAGCTGGGGATGAAAGGACAAGTTATGGCAAGAGGAGTCAAGATACGACTTCAGATATATGGGTTACGCGTAAGGCTGGCTCTCATACTTTCAGTGAATCTTTTTGTTGCGACATATGTCATGTTATGAACAGGGTTCAACAACTGACCGCATATCACCAAATAAAATAAAATTCTATTTATTTACGATTTTATAAGCGCGTTTGCGTTGCAAATAATTGCGCACCGAATTGTTTGTTTCAAAGTTTTTTACGCTCTTTTGTTTCACAACAATGAATTGCGCCGCAAGAGCGGGAGCATAAAAAGCCCCCAAAAGATTTCCCGCCCACAACCCACTTGAACCTTCCCTAAACTGGTTCGCATGTCACCCCAACTTCTCCTACTGCTAGCAGCAACTGCTGCAGTTTCAGTGCTTGCACAGACCTCAACAACTTCACTCGGATGCGTCACATTCCCCAGCCCACCTTCCCTAGCCACAATCAAAAACAACATGGACGCACCAACATGCATCGCCGCATGTGCAACAACCCAATACGCACTGATAGCTCCAAGCCCCGACGATGAATTGGCGTTTTGGTGTGCCTGCCGCAACGACCTTCCGCAAACCGCGTTGGCTGCTTCCATGTGCAATGAGCCTTGCTCTATTGGTACTGGAGGAATTTGTGGAGGAATTAATGTGGATCAAAAGCAGCTGGCTTGGTCCATGTTTGCGACTGGCGTTGTTGTTATTGTTCCGAGTCCTTCACATCATCACACGATTAGTATTGTTCCGCAACCAACTGCACCGGCTGCTGCCGCTGCTGCGCCAATAGCCGATGCTCCTTCGGTACAAAGAACACAAGGCGCGCTGGATCCGTTGGACCCGCTAAGCTCTTCCATCAGCAACGCAACATCCGTGGACATCACAACCCCACTGGACACCGTCAACCAACAAAAAACCGCATCCACAACACCCTCCAGCTTCGCCAATATAATGGAAAATACCCCACTCCTGGCAGGAATCATTGTCACAGCCGTACTGGTCCTATCACTCATTGCGTACGCAGTGACGCGGTGGTTTCAAGCTGCTGCAAAAAGACGCAAGCGAACGTCCGTTTCTGATTTGCTCACGTTTTACACGTCCAATGAAATGTCTTCATGCAAGCGTACGTTGTCACGGTCTAAAACTGAAGCTGTTGTTGTTGCGGTTGAGATTCCGGTGAGAAGTCCTGAAACGTTTTATCAAACTGAGCGGCAGCAACGCTCAACATCCAACGGCCGAGCGTTGAGGCTGTAACCTTCTTTTGCATACATTCCCACATCCTGTAAAAAAAGAGAAATAAAACACGATGCATTTCTACTTTTTGTTTCACTGAAAAAGGTTTGTCAACAATATACAAACAAATCCTTTCCAAAAAAAAAAAAAATGCGACGCACCAGTGACGACGAAGAAGCTGGTTTTGACATGAGCAGCGGCCGCAACACTGTGTATGGGCAAGTCCCGTCCAACGAATCCGATGCTGCCACGCATGAGTCTCCCACAAAGACAGCAGCTCCGACCCAGAACACGGACGAAAGTCTTCTTTCCCCGCAGACCATCATTTCAATAGTGGGATCCATTGTGACTTCAGTGGCGATTGTCATGGTTTGATTATTTATGATGTACCTTTTTGTTTTTTGTTTTTCTGGTCGCGCTGTGTGTGTGTGTTTCTGATACCATGACCTTGCCTTCGGACAGGTCAACAAGCTTGTCATGAACAACGGATTCCCTTTTGCTTCCACCTTAACAGCGCTTCATCAGGTGAAGATTCATTCATGTATGAAACGGCGATCGTGTGGCTAATTCCATGTTGTCAAAACAAACACCCCCACCCCCCAGCTCACAGGATTCTGCTTCTCCTCGTTCCTCATTTTCGCAAAGTTCATCCCCAAACTTCCCGAACCACTCCCAGAGTACGCATTAACGCGGTACTATATTGCGGGGCTCTATTCCAGCGGACTTGTTCTCATGAACCAGTCGCTGGCAATGAATCCAGTTGCCTTCTATCAGCTTCTAAAGGTACATACCTGCTGTTTCACTTGGGTGATCATTCATTTTTAATATAAGCTCGTTTATACATGATAAGATGGCGTGCATTCCAGCGATCGCCATTCTCCAGTTTGTTCTCTTCAAAAAAATCCTCCCACGCGCCACAGTAATTGCGCTCGCCGTAATTCTTCTCGGAGTTGCCATCAGCACACTAAGTCCGACAACTTCAGTTAAAAACCCCAACCCAACTCCTCGTCGTGATTCCCCCGACACGGTGGACAATGGCTTCGGCGGCGGCGGCATTGTTGCCTTCTTCATGGGCATCCTCACACTGCTCGTGAGCCTTGGCGCCGTATTCACAACAGCCCTTTCACAAATTGAATTGAATCAGAGCCCGGATCTAAAACGGCTGTCGAGCTTCCAAAGCATGAACGCCCTGTCTCTCATCAGTTTCGGCGTCTGCATGACCGCCGCCACATTTGTCGACATGAAAATCACACTCACAGACCTCGTCACATTCAACGTGTTTCATAAACTGGCTGCATTCTGGGCTTTAGTGGTCAAGGAAGCGCCAGTGGGTTGGATCCTGGCTTCATGTGCAATGGCGATTTTGGTGAATTTGTTTGGATTCATGTTGATTAAGGGTACGAGTGCGATTACTTTCCAGGTTGTGGGGCATTTGAAGACTGTGTTGACGCTTGCGATGGGTGCGTTTTTGTTTGGGAGTGCAGGGTTGGATGGGATGAAAGGGTTGGGTGTGGTTGTTGCGCTGGTTGGAATGGTTTTGTATAGTCGTGAAAAGCTGTGATCTGTTTGTTTGTGGAGGGGAATACAAAGTGATGATGAAGATGCATCGACAGGTGGTCTTTTAACAATACGCAGTTGTTTTAAGCAACCACGTTGAACATGTCTTGCCTGCATCGAAGGCCCAGTCTCATCGGGTCCCAGTACCAGCCTCAGTGAGTGCCAGCCTCACTGTTCAACAGACGCGAAAAATTTACTTTGTTGTTCAAAAATTGAACATTGGAAAGCGCGTACGCGGATCTGCGCATTCTCCTCTTGCGTACGTTTGCCGAGAAGAGAAAGGAGAGGAAAGAAAATAGAAGAGAAAGAAAGTAAACAGAAGAGAAAGAAAGTAAACAGAAGAGAAAGAAACTAGCCTGGAAAATATATCCGAAATGGAAGCGATTGAGCAAGAACATTTGTCCGTGTTCAAAACATTAATCAGCTTACCCTGTTCAGCAGATTCAGCTGCTTTTTAGGATAACATCCTGGCAAGCAGACTGAATCACACTAAAAATAAACCATGTCTGACTCGCCAGCACCAGCACAGGGATGGGTCGACAGACTGCGCGGCTTCATGCAGTCCAAGATGTTCCACCTCTCCATCATCTACCTGGTGCTCTTTGAGTAAGTCTCTCTCGTGTGCGTGTGTTGTGTTGTGACGCTTACCCATCAACCCCCAGCCTGGTCCTTGTGGTCATCGACCTCATCCTCTCCCTCTACTCCTCATGCGTCCCTGACGAGGAAGGTCATTGCAAGGCCCAGCTGCATGAGAGCAAAGAACTGCACAACGGCAAAGAGTTCTTGTTCTGGCTCTCAGTCAGCATCCTGTTCGTCTTCTTCTTTGAAATCGTCACAAGCACTATCCTCTTTGGACGCCGGCACATTATGAATCCTATAAACGCCTTCGATGCACTCATCATCACGGCAGCGATAGGTACAATGCAAATACCCTTTATAGTAGTTCCCATTGCGCGTTGGTTCTGGCTTGCATCTTTGCTGATTGCCTTCAACTTTGTTGCACAGTGATGGAAATGTACTTCCACTTCTCCGGGCTGGAATCAAGTGGTAGCGGCGCCGTCATGATGTGAGTGTTTTATACCGTTTGTCCCTTCCAGTCTCGCTAATCCATGAAAAAAAAAAACGCGCAGTCTCCGAATCTTCAAACTAGTACGAGGAATGCACGCCGTTGCACATGCAGCTGCATTCCAGGCCCGCCAGCGAGTCCACCGACTCGAAAAAATTAACCACCACATTGCCGAGCGAGCACGCATCATGAACCGCGCCTTGACAATTGCACATTCGAAAATTGAAAAACTATTTGAAACTATGGCGCCAATGCAGAGCGCAGAGACGGAAACTGTTAAACAGGAGATTTCGGAGGTTTACGACCACTTGAAACAAGTTGTTCGTAACGGCGAAATAGGGCTCGAAGCAGAGTTGGAGACTTTCCTTAATAACGAGGGCTTTGGTTCGCGTGCGATTTCCGCATCGAGTGAGGAAAGTGAAAATGAGGATTCCGCAAGATACATGGTCACAAAGCAGTCTTGAAGCGCCAGCAACGGATTTGTCTATCACTAAATATTATTATTATTGATTTTCATTTTGAACATGCCGACTTAGGTGAATTTGGATCTGGTGCAAATGAATAAAACAGACAAATTATCATTTGTTTCAAACAACACTACCGTTGTCCAATGCCAGGCACGACACGACCGTCGCCGCGTGCAATGCGATCACGCGCTCCCACTTCCAGCTTCCGTCCGCCCCATGAACGTGTCCGAAACATGTCCGGTTGCATCCCAGTTTGCTCGTCCGATAATATGCGTTATTGCGCATTAAAATTTTTCAGACACATTATCTGGGGCTGGGCTTGTTGGATATGGTTTTAGTTTCTGCTTCTTGAACCGCACATTTGAACATGACGGAATCACAAGCCCCGCTAACATGGCCCGACAGACTGCGCGGGTTCATGCAGTCCAAGCTGTTCCACCTGTCCATCATCTACCTGGTTCTCTTCGAGTGAGGCTCTCTCTTGCGCGTGTGCTGTGACTGTGACGCTTATCAACTCAACCCCCCCAGCCTGGTCCTTGTGGTCATCGATCTCATCCTGTCCCTCTACTCCTCGTGCGTCCCCAACGAGGAAAACCATTGCAAGGCCCAGCTGCATGAGAGCAAAGAACTGCACGACGGCAAAGAGTTCCTGTTCTGGCTCTCCGTCAGCATCCTGTTCGTCTTCTTCTTTGAAATCGTCACAAGCACTATCCTCTTTGGCTGGAGGCATTTCAGAAACCCCATCAACGTCTTTGATGCAATCATTATAACAGTGGCGATAGGTATTCCCCCCACCCCCCTCCTTCCTGCCCGCCCTCCGACTTGAATGCCCTTCGAAACTGATACCGGATCTTTTCTTGTCACAGTGATGGAGATGTACTTTCACTTCTCTGGTCTGGAAGCAAGCGGAAGCAATGCAGTGATTATGTATGTTTGCTCCGATATCGATCCGACCCCTTAAAACTCCCCCTCATCACTCACACGCAAAATCCTACCATAAAAAAAAAAAAACACACACACACAGCCTGCGTATCTTCAAACTAGTACGAGGAATGCACGCCGTTGCACATGCAGCTGCATTCCAGGCCCGTCAACGAGTCCACCAACTCGAAAAAATTAACCACCACATTGCCGAGCGAGCACGCATCATGAACCGCGCCTTGACAATTGCACACTCGAAAATTGAAAAACTATTTGAAACTATGGCGCCAATGCAGAGCGCGGAGACGGAAACTGTTAAACAGGAGATTTCGGAGGTGTACGACCACTTGAAACGAGTTGTTCGTAACGGCGAAATAGGGCTCGAAGCAGAGGTGGAGAGTTTGATCAACAATGAGGGATTTGGTTCGAACTCTACCACGCAAGTTGATACTGCGAGTGACGGATCATCAGCAGACGACGAAAATGAGGTCGCAAAGCGCAATGAACAATATCTTCAGTCCAAATGAGAGTGACTTTGGTCAAAATTAGCACTTCCAATAAACATATCACACCCCTGCGCAATCGTTATTCTGATGGATAGCTCGGGGGAACAGGCAAACGTGTCCGAGTTTTAATGATGAAACTTACAATTAATTTCAGATGATCAGAAAAATACTTCACCAAAGCGGGCAGTCTAAACTAAAGCCACGTCCATACCACTAAAGTACATCAATCCCCCCCCTTTTTTTTTCAGCATGATACCATCACGGCTTCTGACTGACTTTCCAGCGTCTCCGCTTGCACATTTTCCATTCCAAGGGCGTATTGCTCCTCTTCTTCCTCTTCCATTACTTCCTCTTCTTCCAGTTCATCTTCCTCCTCCTCCTCCTCCATTTCCTCTTCTTCATCTTCCTCTTCCTCTTCCTCTTCTGTATCATCTCCAATAAACACAACATCTCCATCCACTGCCTGAACGCGATCAACAATCTCACTCAAAACTCCCTCTGCATCAAACTGATAAAAATCGCCAGATTCCTCGTCAAGACAATCGTGTTCCGCTTGCAAAGCGCGCTGAAATCCACCTCGCTCGGGATGATTTCCACCAAGCAGCCCCGAACCACCGCCGGCGCCTACCTCATCATCATCCTCATCATCCTCATCATCTCCAAGATTCAACAAGGTCGTATCCTGTGTACGTAGTACCGAGGCAGCAGCAGCAGCAGCAGCAGCAGCAGTGGCAGTGGTAGTAGCTCCCGAAAACATTTTGCCACTCCGCCGTGACCCCCCATTTCCTTCAAGTCCATCAACAAGAACGTTTCCGAAAGATCGCTCAAACCGTGGAATATCATCCTCATGCACGCAAAGGAGCGTCGCGGATGCATTCACGGCGCGATTCCGAAGTAATTTGGACATGGAATGGGGTGCCCAGTCGGCTGTGCAATCTTGAACCTCCGCGCCACCTGTCATTGTGGCGACGACAGCTGTGGTTGCGGCATTGGTACCGGCAGCCATCATTAAATCAGGGCTTTTGTTTCGGTATACGGCGGAAGAACGGAACCTTGCGGTGCTGATGGTGTTGAATTTAACTTGTGCGATGGGTGTGCATTTGGCAGTCGTTTTCCTGCGAGATGCAGTTGGGGTATCGGCAGTACTGTCGGGAATTACAATAGTGGCTGCTGTTGATGCGGGACGGATGATTCGAGAGGCTTTTGGTTTTGGGGCAGGCGTGCGCATCACATCTTGGCATGCAGATGAGAGTGCTGGTTGCTGCTTGTTCGATTGCTGAAGGGTGGTTGGTTGGTGCTGCCCTTCAGTGATAAGAAGGGCGGTTGTAGTGGATGGCACCACGGTGGTTCCCGGGGTGAAAGGGCATTGTGATTCGGTTGACCAGGATGTATTGGGTTGCATGTTTTGATGCGATTTCGAGAAACCTGGAGGAAAATGCGGATTGGGTAGGTGTGCGGGGTCCTTTTTTGGTCTGGCGGTGGTTGCAAGAAATGTGTCGATGGAATGAAAATTGTGGTTATCTGTTGCCCAAGCCAAATGTCGGGTCGAATTGACGTGCTAGGTACAAAGAAAAACGAGTGAGAATGAAGGCAAAAAGAAGGGGCAGATAAAGTAAAACAAAGGATTATGGAAACGGAAAAACAGTGTATACTTTGATAAAGTGATCATATTTTTCAGAGCAATTCTCGCAGTATCCACCACGCAAATAGAACTCCTTTCCTTTTGGTCCGGTTCGTTTCTTTCTCTTTTTGGTTCGCTTCTTGGCTGATCCTGGAGGAACCAATGTCGATTTTCGAAGGTAGCACATTTCGTTGGCCCCTGATGCAGCCAACGCGGCGTTTTCCTCCACAGAACGCACGGCAATTTGCCGACTTAGAAGCTCTTGAACTTTAATATTTGCTCCAAGGGCTTCGCGCACAGGCCGCATGCTGGTCGTGTTGTTTAATCCAGATGCATAGCTGTGCAAGGTTGCTTCAATCGTAGGATCTTCGTCTTCCGCCTCATTTTCTTCATTCCCTTCCTCGTCTTGATGCGCTTTATCAAAGGGCACGCCGTTTTCATGCCGCCCTTCGTCTCCAGATTCGTCTGTACTCCCCGCATCCTCATCCTCTTCTTCCTCTCCAACGCCGACCGCTCCCTGATCGTCACTACCGTCCGCCTTCTCGCCCTCACAGCAGCCATCCTCCTCTTTTTGCGGGTAAGCCGGCATAAACGCGTTCCCTCGAAACTTGCCATCCGCCTTGTTCTCCAAATGCAATACTGGCCACTCTGGCTCCAGAAGATCCTCGGTCGTCCCGTCACAGCCATATTCGCGCAGAGCAATTGGTTTATAAGCTTGCGCCGCGTCTTCGACAAGAACAAAGTATCCCTTTAGCAGTTTGTAGCCGGGTGGGAGGGTGGAAATGGATGATGCGGATGAATTGTGCCGGTTTGTTGATGGGCCGTGTTGTTTTTCGTCCGCAATGAGGTTGGACAGTGTGACGGGTCGGACGGGTTTTTTCAGCTTGGCGACGATGGATTCGTATTCTTTTGTTGTTGTTTTAATTTTTTTTTTCACCACAACGATAGTTTGGTTTTTTTTTTTTTTTTAGTCAGAGGGGCGAACGCAAGGGAAAGATGAGATTTTGACTAACCGGAAGCTGTCCATATCGTTTTTTCCCATTGCTTGGCAAAATCAATCTCTGGCAAAACAAAAGACATACACAAAATACACGGAGATATTCAGCACACTACAAACCAAAAAAACAGAAAAGAAAAAACCACTCACTTTTCTTAAGCTGTACGTGTCCAGGACCCATGGGTCTGGAAAATAAAAAGAAGGAATATGATCAGGAAATAAAAAAACTAAAAATCAATTTAAACAAAAACTCAAGGCTTACATTTTGGCATTGCTCATAATATCCATAACAGAGTCGGCTACAACTAGATGGGTTATGTTGGCCTTCATCCAAAGAGGCTTGACATCCTGCAGGAGGGGAGCAAAGAAAAACAATCACAATCAGCACAAAAAAAAAAAAAAAAAAAAAAAAGGGGGCGGCTTCGAAGCATGAAAATGAAAAAAAAAAGGGGTGGTCCATACAGCGCCAAGTTCTTTCGCAGTTGCCGTGAGTATCGGCAACGTCTTTTGATGAATAGATTGGTCGAAATGGAATACACACAACTTGAACTGTGCCCTCGAAACGGCTTCTGCTGCCACAACTCCCGGATTCCTTTCGAGCATCGGGTTCCGGCTCAGTGCGGCTCTTGTCTGGCGCGTCGGTCTATCCTCCAATGCTGCTACTGCTGCTGCGGGTGCGGGTACTAGGGTTGTGCGCTGCCGTTTCACGTCGGCAGCAGCAACGACAGTCGCTGTCAGGCCACGCTTTAACACGGGTCGTTGTTGCGCTGCTGGTTCTTCTCGTTTGACAGCCTTTGCTCGGGTTGATGCTGTCGATCCAGTCAGCGCCATTTTGTTTGAGTCATAAACTGAAAATGTCCGATTTCAACTCGCATGGACCATCTAACCACCACCACCAACATATGCACCATCTTGAAAACGCGATGCATGCATTTTTGGACGCAAACAAATCATCGCTTCAACACAACAGACAACGCACGAAAACGTACACACAATGGCCATCTTTTTAATAACTACAGAAATGGATTGAAAACTCAAAGGGTTAAACGGAAATGTTGTCCACATAACAAATAATACAAGGAGCAAAAAATCGGAACAATAAAAGAGCAGCGCAGATCTATTTTTGTGGGGTCAACCTTATCGGTTGAAGCGCCCACTAGCGGCAGAGACCGTGGCTGGACTCCGCAACCGCATATTTTTGAACCAAGTCCGCACTTGCTTAACTTCCACGCTCACCTCTGCTGCAAACATTGTGTACTCTTGCAAAGTCGGTAACCGATTCTCCGAGAACTTGAGCAGCAGAAATTCTTTTGCGCGACCCGTGATTGTGCATCGTTTACTGCGCTCTACTGGTGTGCTTGAAGTCGTGCTGGAGTTGGACACGACTGCGTTGGTGATCGATTGGTTGCTTTTGCTGCCGTTATTGTTTTTTCGCGAACAAATCACTTTGCCGTCGGACACAGTGACACGCACGCGTGGAGGAGTGGGAGGGCGGTAAGAGTTGCTTACAGGCTGAAGGAGATTATTTGATGTGGTGAAGCATGAGTATATTGAGGACAAGGTTGAGTTTGATTGGACTGGAGACATTGTCTGCAAGTTCGCCAGGAAGGCCTCCGTTGATGGTTCCACGTACTTGTTGGCGGAAGAATTTGGGACAGTTACAGGTGCCTCGTCAAATAGAACGTCAAAATCAAACTCGGGATATGACTCCACGTAATTGGGGATTTGCAGGGTAGCTGCATTAGGAGAAGAGGATTGATTCCGGAGGGCTGCATGTGATGATTCGGTGTCAGGGGATAGTCTGATTGGGGTGTCTGTCCAGCTGGATGATGACTCAAAGAAGCACGAAGAAGCCGGGGATTGTACAGTTGCAGTGGCTGTTGCAGATTTTGCGTATGAGTTGGTAAAGTCAAAGGCAGGAATAGAAGGTGGTGACGCGAGGTGAGAAAGACTCATTGCTGGGCAGCTCATTGTGTCTGGAACAGAGGAATCTTCGCAAAACTGCGAAGCAAACTTTGGCGGGAGTGATGCTTCCGAGTGTGATACGTTGAAAGAATTGGGAGGTGCGAGTAGTGAGCTGAAGCCAAATGAGGAGTAGTCCGGCTGTGTCAACGTGGTTGGGAAGTTGAAAGAAGAGAAATTTGGGTAAAATTGGTTGAAGTCCGGGTTCACTGGCTGAGCTTGGGCACTCAGCAGGGCGAAGGTCGAATTAAAGGCCTGATATTCAAACTGATTGGGCATAGACGAGTCGAGGGTGCAGTTGGAAACAAGACTTGAGGTGGATAGTGTGGGAGGCACTTTGAATGACATGCGTGGGTGGGGGAGACAGCGAATATAGCCTTCGCTGCTCGCACCGCTTTGCATGATGCTCGATGGGTTGTGGAGGGAAAACGAGTTGGCGAGCTCGTCGCTGTGGGTATGGTGGGCAATGACAATTTTGGGTCAGCCGGATAACAAACGATGAAATTTGTGAAGAAGGACAGCAAACGCACAAGTCAGCAGAAAGACGGTTGGCAGGAGCAGAGTGTGGGTTGCGGACAGCAGGGTCGGCGCTGGAGGAGTGTCTGTCTCTGGATCTGCAATGTGGGTGGATGGATGGGAGGCCGGTCAGACAAGACAAGAGAAGACGGCGAGAGACAAGAAGAGGACTCACGGATGCATCGTTGCTAGTTGTTGTTGTTGTTGCTGCTGCTGTTGGTGTTGGATGTCTGTCTGTTTGTTGGGGGGGCAAGTGCGATCCAAATGCTCGAATCTGATTCTCGCCTTTTTGTTCAATCAAAGGTGTTTGCGTTTTCTCTTTTGTTAATTTACTACGAATTTGGGTGGCACTGAAATTTCCAAAGTGACTTTTCAGCGTCACGTGACATGTCTGCTTGAAAGGAAAAGGAAAGCCAGGCCCCAAAACCACAAGGGCAGGAGCGAGAGAGCGACACGGGTTAGGCTGCAGCGACGGACGCTGTCTGCCCCCCAGCACAGCATAGCAAACACACTGTATCCATCCCCATCACACGCAACTGCATGCTGTGCAGCTGTTTGTTGGGCAGGGTGGGTGGGTGGCAATGCTTTGGCCAAAATTCTCCGCCTTCCTTCTTTTCCAGAAATCGAAAGCGATAACAGGCTTGATTGACACCTTCCGGCTGCTCCAAATTTAACAAAGACACAGCACCAGCACATCAACATCCACAGCCATCGCAGCTGACGTACACTTGCTGCACCACCCCCAGAGCCCAGAGGACCCCCTCCTGCCTGCGTTTGCCCTCCGTCGCTTGCCCCCCCCAGCAATGCCTCCGGGAAAACTGATAAGACTGTGAGGGTTACTGACACTTTTTTACTCAACATAACATGTATTATTACGGCCCGTGACACAGGAAAGAGGGTAGCGTCCTCACCAGCCGCTCTGCGGCCAACGGATGCGCGATCGCACTTCAAAAGCACCCGACAATGTGGCCGGCCCAACTGCTGCTCCTCTCCTCTCCTCTGGGCAGTTCAGCATGTGTGCGTGTTTACGGCTTTCCCCGCCACCATCCATCTCTGTCCGCCTGGCTGTTCCGCAATTCACGTATTCAAAGAGTATTTGTCATGTTTAATGCAACGAGCGTCGTTGTCCGTTCGCAGACTGTCCCGTCTCCAGCACCGACAACAGCCAATGCCCCACGCACGCAATGCAAACAACTTAAAACCCGGCACAGTCTATAGCCAAAAAAGCAGCTGTAGGTTGTAGTCCCATCAATCCAAATTTTTCTTATCTTGTCCGCCCTCTTCAAAATGCGGCTTATGAATTCCTTTCACTGAAGGCATTTTGGACGGCATCGGCGGCACCTTGACTGGCTCCTCCGGGCTGGCACTCCCACCATCATCCTCCTCCCTACCCAACGCTGCCAACTGCATCAACAAATACCTGCGACACACAATCGCCACAGGCGTTTCTTCGCTTTCATCCAAAATCTGGAAACGCTTGTGGATCTCTGAACGCGAAAGGCGTGACAAGGAATACGGGTCGTCTTCCGTTGGAATAGGTGTTTGCGACAGATTCCAAGCGCGTATTTCGCTGTCTCGGTTGGGTTTGGAAACAGCTTTGAAAGACTCAAGCGAGACATGATTCAAAACCGCCGAAGCTGGGATTGGGGGAGTTCTTGCCTTTGTAAGGACAGGTTTATGCACAGATTGCTGAGGGTACAGTTTGATTGCATTGCGGATGGGCTTGGTTTTGGGGTTTTGCTTGCAGGGTTCAGGAATCGCATTTGTTCGAGATTTGTTTTCATCCAACGGATGGCTGGAATGTGCCAGTGAGTAGATTGACATTGCGGATATCTGCCGGCTCTTTTCCTGTGACAAATTGTTTGGTTTTAAGTGCGGCGTTTCATTGCGCCACACAACGAGTTTAAGAAACCTCAAGCTTCTCAGAAACTTCCTTGTTCAAAGTCTTCAATTCTTCTAATTCTTTTGACAGCTTAGAATTCTTTCCACGAGCTTCTCTTAATAGAAGGTTGTTTGAACTTTCCGTGTATTTCAGTCGTTTGTTGAGCTCCTGTTAAACAACGAATGTTAAAGTCTAACAAGCCATGTCTATACCACCCACTTAACTGCGACCGTGTCTTCCAGCGCAGCAACATTGCTTTTGAGTCGCTCCAGTTCCTCGTAATTGCCTTCTAAACCGCCTTCAAACAAGCCATTTCCAAAAGCCTTCACTTTCCCAGCAACGTTTGATTTGGCCACCTTTTCCCGGAGCTGTATGGCATCCTCCAAGTGTTCTTGACTGCTCCTCTCCGCTAGAGCAATCCGAACACCGCATGCAGCATGCGCATGCTTCAACGCGCGCAATTCCTCCGTCTGCTGTTGATACAACCGCGGCAAGTCCAACGCGTTCTTGTCCGACTGTTTCAGCGCAATGGATTGCCGGCGATTCACAATCTTGAGCGTTTTCAGCTCCTCACCACGTTCATGAAGACTGTGTTTAAGGTGATCAATCACAGCAGAGAGGCGCGCGGTTGGATCGGCGTCTGGATGAATCTGGTCCGTGAGGCTGCTGCTGCTGGCATGTTTCTTGAGAGATTGTGAGCCTGGGTTCAAGCGTTTTGATTTTGTGGGATGGGTTGTTCCCGTGGATGCCACTTTTCTCGAGGCGGGCGTGGTTAGGTTGGAAGTGAGTCGCGAGCTGACTGGTGATCCTAGTTTTAACGAATGGATTGACTTTGAACTTGCCTGTTTGATGAGTTTCTTTGTTTGAGGAGCGACAGGCTTGTCGGCTTTAAAGGTGTCCTTGACAATCAGCGGGTGCGTTTTTCCTTGGAACTTTGAATATGCTGGTGCGAGCAGAGGCATTTCTTTTCGGCTGCGGAGCGTTGTAGCAGGGGTGCTGGACATTGGTGTGTTGACTGTTGGTAGCTTCAGATGAGGCTCTTCAAAAGCTGGCTCGGGATAGTCAAAATCGGATGCGTAGGCATCGTCGCTGTCGTGATTCGAGTGCCGATCATGCTCATCCTCGTCGATTTCAATGTGAAGCAGAGTGGTGGCTGAGGATGCGGACTGGAGTGTGTACTGGTGGTGGTGCTTGCTCTTGGACTTGGAGGCTGCAAAAGACGCGTCGGAGAGAGCGCTTGCCACCAAAGCCTCAGACGCGTCTGTTTGTGCTTTGATCATTTTTATTTTGTTTTTCTGTTTGAGTTCAGACTTGTCACCTTTTTCTGCTTTAGTAAGTGGAATATTATTTGCGCATAAATGCTGTTCTAAAAAAAGCTTGGTGGCGGAGATGGAACAAAAGTAAGTAGCTTTGATTCCGACCTGACCAGGAAAAAGGAAAAAAAAAAAAGACCCAATGATCGCCCCTCGTCTGAGCCGAGTACAAATAGCAGTCGCTGTGAGCATTGTCAGCCTGCTTACCATCATCGGAGCCATCATCGGCATCTCGGTGCAGGGCGTGCGCAACGTGAGTGCCGCCTCTTTGCCATCCACGGCTTGTGCATCGCATCTCACGGCCAACACCCATTACTACAGGCCAACCCCAATGTGGATGCAGTGGATACGGCTGTCTTCCGAGAAGACCTTACCGACACTCTGTTCATTGATGCTTCGGCTGTCCACATTGATCTCAACGCTCAAACCATGAAATACCTGTTTTCAATGAAGTTGACCAACGATTTGGCCGCAGACAATTCAAGACAGTCCCTTTACTATGAGACTGCCGTGCCAATCAACCTCACGTTTGGTTCCCAGACCTATACGTATACAAAGGGAAGCGTTCTCACGGTCCAAACAGTTACGGTCCCAATCACGGGCGATCCATCTCTGTACCCATTTGACAAGTGGTTCAGTTACGTTCAAGTGTTCGCGTCGTTTATACCCGCCAATCAAACAAAATCGCAAGGCCTACCCGTTGTTCTCTAACTTTCCGGGGCGCCGAACGGTTTCTCGACTTCATTTGATTTCTTTGACGTCCACAGCACCGAGTTGGATGCATATGCAGACATCAACATCACTAGAAGTAAAACAACCAAGGCCCTTGCCATTCTAATTGCAGTTGCAATGTGGGCCTTGTCCTTGTGTTCCGTCGCGTTGGCAATTACCTTGTGGGCGTACGAAAAGAAAGTGGAGCCTCCTTTCATTGTCTTTACCGCCGCCCTTTTGTTTGCGTTGCCCGGGTTGAGAAACGCAATGCCAGCCGCTCCTGCAATGGGAGTTTTGGTTGATCAGATTGTGTTGGTGTGGGGAATGGCGCTTTTGAGTATGTCTTTGGTGGTGTACTACTTGCGATTCATCACGTCGGTCGTTCCAGCCAAGCCGTACCAGGCGGTTACCCCGTCGGCAGCTTGATTTCTATCATCAAACATTATTATTACAGGCTTGGATTTGTATTGTAGTCTTCTGAGACAGTTTCGTGTCAGCATGACAGTAACCTGTAGACAATTCGTATTTTTGTTTATCAATTTTTTTGAGACTATAAACAAAACTTGTCGGAAGCTGGTGTCTTTGGTCTCTGACAATTTTGCGCCGTGTTTTATTCCGTGACTTGAGATGCGAACAACTCGCCCAACATCCGCACTGTGGCAATACTTACTGGATGATGAGGTATGCAGAGGGGTCGGGGGTGGGGAAAAGACTGTCGCTTGACTTGAGTTCTGCCACAGGTTCCTTTCTCCCATTTTCGCCAAATCCTCACGAATGAGACAATGATTCCCTACTTGCCCGAAAGCAGAAGACTCTCAATAAGACTCTGTGTGGTCCTGCAGATGCCATCCCCAAATTTACTTTCTTGCTTGGCGATCATAAATACTTTTGTAATCCGTCATCATAAAATCCTGTGAACATGCCCATCAGGAACATTGTCTTTGACCTGGGCGGCGTAATCCTGAACCTGGACTATGGCCTTACAAGTGCAGCCTTTGCCGAGCGATTCGGCATCGCCGACTTCAATTCCACATTCTCGCAATACAAGCAAACCAACTTTATGGACGAATTCGAAACTGGAGTCAAAAACAGTCTTGCAGACTTGTCAGCGTATCTTCGTGCCTCGTTTCCAGAGGAGCTTGTCAATGCTAGCGATGAGTCCATTGCCGAGTGCTGGAACGCAATGCTGCTGGATATTCCGCAGACCCGGATCGACAGTTGCGTTACGATTTTTTTTGCATTTTGCAATGTTTGAGGAGGGATGGCCAACTGATCTTGGGGACTGACTGTCTTTGTTTTTTTCCAATATGCGCACTGCTTCGCCCCTGGGTCTTTTTGGTCCACAACCACAAAAAAAAAAAAAAACAGCATTGCGAACACTACGAGGAATGGGGTACCGTGTCTATCTACTAAGCAACATCAACGCGGTGCATGAAGTCGGCGTGGACCGCATCATTGAGCGCGATGTTGACGGCGGGCTTGAAGCGTGGCGGGCAAGTTTCGATGCACTGTTTTACAGCCATTGGATTGGACATCGTAAACCACATGTGGAAACGTTTTTGCATGTCGTGCAGTCGATTGGGGGGTTGCCGGAGGAGACTCTGTTTCTGGATGATAGTGTGCAGCATGTGGAGGGGGCGAGAAGGGCTGGACTGCATGCGGCGCTTGTTTCGAAACCTGTGAACGCGGAGGCTGTCGATTTGTATGCGGTTACGATGGAAGCGTTGGGGTCTATGCAGGGATAGGACACTGTTGTTTTTAACAGACAAGATGGACAATAACGTAATTTTATAAAGTCGAAATGGGCAACTCAATATCTCAAGTTGTGATCGGCGTGATCGATTGGAGCGCATCAGACAAGCTGCGCCATGCAGAGACGCTTCGAAAGAGTGCAAAGGACCTGCGTCAGAACAGCGTTGGAATCAAGGGTGAGGCACGTTCGGCGGTAACTAATGGTTCGGACATTCTTCCTTCCGTCGCAACTGAATGAAAAACTACGACTTTTCTTTTCACCCTTTGCCCCGACTCTGATTTCGCTCATGTCGTTGAACTCTTGCAGCGCTTTGCTGAGGCGGATGCTCTCGATGTCCGGGCCCGTGCTCTAATCTTTGCTCACTTCAACGACGGCAGACAGCGGACTGAGATTGACCTGCACGGACTGTTTGTCGCAGAGGCAAGGGTCATGCTTTCGGACAGGTGTGCGTTTTTGCAAAGTTTTTTTGAAGGGTGGCTCCCTAAGCGTGGTCTTGCTGATCTCTCTACCGGCATGCGTATATAGAATCAAGCTAGTCACCGACTCGAAGCTGCCGTCTCTGATGGTGATTACGGGGCAGGGCATCCACTCAGCAGACGGCGTGAGCAAATTAAAGCCGATGGTGTTGGAGCTGATTTCGAAATTGTCGCTTTCATCGCAAGTCACAGTCCTGCCAGACACTCCGAACAAAGGATGCATCACTCTTCAGTTTACATATCCGTCCTCGCAGTGCTGTATCCAATAAAGCTGAAAGTAAAAAATAGTATCAATAAATACAAACAAAAAATACGTGAGTTAGCATGGACTCGTCACTGGCATTGCTCTCCTCAAACTACGCGTACTGGAGCCTCTGCAACGAAGCAAAGGTCGACTTGACAAAAAACACGCGTAACAACACCCTAAAATCAACACTCTCAGACACGGGCATCGACCAATCAGCGCAACCCGCCATCGAACGATGCCATCGATGACGCAATATCTGAAGACCTGAAGAGACCAGATGGACTGGCGCAGCTGGTCAAGAACCACGTTGGCATGCAGCAGCGCGATCTGAAACTGCGGCAGCACTGCTCGTCTATGTAAACAGACATGTCCTTCACAGCAGCAGCTGCTGCGCACTAATCTGATCAAAATACACATTCGCAGACGATCATGCCGCGAAATTGATTGTTGGAAGCTTGTGCTGGATGAGACAATGCAGAGAGACTACGAAGTTCAGTGCGAAACAGCGCGACTCGATCTCGATCTGATTTCTAAAAAGAGGCTCGAGCGAGTCAGCAAAGAGTTTAAGATTGCGTTTGTTCGAAGGGTTTGTTTTACTTTATTGCTTGCGCTGGTTTCTTTGATTATAACACAAAACAGAGGAGCCGCGAAGACATTGACGCGTTCCTCAACGACGAAAACGCATCTTCGAAAGTTAACATTCATTCGGGAATCGAACGAATTCAAATCTCGGCTCGGCGTGAAGAGGAAAAGATTCAGGGACTGTACAGCGAGCTTGATTTGCTCGATGCACTGGAGCGAATGCAGCCGAGCGGCATTTACTCTGCGTAAGTATTGCTTCGAAATTTATTTTGTTTTTACTTCTCTAATTTACTTCTGTTGCTTTCATGACTCCCATTTAGCCAGGTCCCGTTCGTGCCGTCCTTTTGGAGCGCTTTCCAAACCCCTCTGCAACCCATCTCAATCGAGGAATTCAGAGTTAAGTTTAAGGAACTCGGTCCGGCCTTTGCGCAATTTGGAATGGATGAGTTGTCTGGTGACTGCCGTTTTCTTTCGAATTCCATGACCGACAAAACTAAAAGAAGCGTCAACTCACACGATCAAATTTGCTTATATATTATAAGATTCAGAGCAGTGCGCCGAATTCGCGACTTCGTTCCTTGGGATCGCAAACTGCGTCTGTGCAGCTCGAGATGCCGCTCAAGCACGCAATTTCAGCAAGCGGGGCATTCCCTCGCACTTACGAGCCTCCATGTGGGACCTCATGATACAATCAGACATGTTCATTGACCACATCACTTATGTAAAATCGAGCTGTGGCTTTGCTTGTCTTGCAGCTCTTCTGAAATTGCTTGTTTTTCCAGGCACAGGATGAATGCCGCTCGATCCGAGCTCAAATTGCAAAGTACAGTCTCTTGACTGACCGAATTATTTTGAACGACGTGAACGATTGGTGCAAAAATGATGACACATTCTTTGTCTTTGAAGACATGATCAAAGGCATTCTTCTTTTGTGGGGAAGAGATGGTTGGATCTTGAAAAACGCGCCCAATGCGTCGGGTATGTCCATCGCAGACATGGACTCCAAGTTGGCAGGAACTATGAAAGGTAGGGTTGCAGTAGGGCCCTATACAATCCCACAACAACTCACAGCTCAATTTAAACCAGGAAAATGGGGCCTCCCTATCCAAAAATACCCACCAAATGGTCTATATCCTTTTCGCGGGCTTTCAAATTACGCTATGATCGTATCCTTCATTCAGCCTGAGATTGAACCAGCGTACATCACCTTCAGGCAACTCTATGTTCGGTAGGTTCTTCCAGCTTTTCTTTTGCCCCTAAACTTCGCTAACTGGCCTGTTCCTTTTTCTTGCGCACAAGCTACTTTCACAACCTACACACCATCTCCTGCCACCCGCACTCACTCCCAAACCTACTCACAACATTCGAATCTCTTCTAAAATCACTGGACCCGCTTCTGTTCCTTCATCTCACCCAAAACGCTGGCACTGTTCCCATCAAATTCGCGTTCCGATGGATTCTGTATGGGTTTGTGGGGGTTCTGGATGTTGAGCAAGTTCTCTTGCTGTGGGATCGGATTCTTGGGTTTGAGACGACGGAGCTTTTGAGCGCTGTTGCGGCAGCGCTGTTTTTGTTTCGAAGAGAGAGATTGATGCATGTGCGGGGTGAAAAAGATGTGGAGGTGAGGGTAGAGAGTTGCAAAAACTGGTTATACTAAGTTTAAAACCTTCATCTTTGTTTTTTTAAGGCCGTTCTCTCGGACTTTTCAATGGTCAAAGTGATTCCATTACTGCAGCATTACTACTTTATTCACGGGCGCAGTTTAGATAAGCTGGCCAAGGAGTGGCGGTCCTTCACGAGTGTCGCATCTGAAGAAGTGGACAGCGAGAGTGACTGAGGACACGCTCATTTTTTATTCACATTTTCCGGTGATTTTCTTTTCGCGTATATTCATTCCAAAAAACCAGTTGAGTTCTTTGCGACGACCCGAAACAATAAACCATAGCACACATCACAAATGTTTCGAAACAGACAGATTTTTTTTTATTTTGTTGCACAAGCTCAGTAAGAATGGGTGTTCAAGAATCCAGATGAAAGTCAATGTAGTCTTTTATCAGCGATGCGATTGCGAGCGAGTTTTCCGTTGAAAACACATATTTCGAAGCTGGCAGGAAGGAGTTTTCAAAAGTGTCAACCGCGCGTCGGTGTTTATGGGATGCAAAAAAAAAAAAGTTCTGTGACTTACTTCCCAGAGTGGCACGGTTTTCAGTGACCAGCAAGATGTTGTTCTTGGCGGGTATGTAATTGATGACATCTGCGTATGGGTGCGTGGCGAATATGGCCTGATAGCGTGGTGGGGATGTTGAGTGATGGCTTGGTGACACATTGGGCCAGAATTGAACGTACCAGAGATCGCCTCGCCAAAATGCGAATGCCATCGAACCCTACTGCCAACCAGCACTCACGAGGCAGTTGATTCGTGTACGATTGCTGTCAAAAAACCGACAATTAAAAATAACACTCAACAGCGTCACTGCAAAAGAGTGTCTCACCAAAACTGAAAAAACAGTGTAGCCATACAGAGGCTGAAGTTTGGCAAGATTCATGAACTCGTCATGACAGCTCTTGCTGGATTTTCCGGCCAACTTTGCATGCTCAGAGAGAACCTGCTCAACAATCTCCGCCTTTAACAGGCGTTTTGGGATAACCTTGGTTGAAAACTCTTGATAGCTGTGGAGGAAAAAAAAAATAGTCATCAGGAAGCTGCAGAATGTTTGGAGCTTTGGCCAAAATAACCTTTCAATTGCTCCCAGCGCCGAATCTCCATAAGCAATCTGGGCATTAAGGGCCGCCATATGAACCATGTCTTCTGGTTTGAGTGGGAATCTGTCATTCTTGATGTCCTCCATAATCTGGGATCTGATGAATTCGTCCTCCGTCAACGTATTCGACCGGCTGAGAGGCTCATCGAATAACCTCTTCTTGATGATAAAATGCACTTTGTCACTTGTTTGGGACATGTTACTTGCCCTTTCGCATTTGTAGAGAACATCGGAAATTTTATCCTCCGCAAACAAGGCAAGTTCTAAACATCACCGTTACAGTTGAGAACAATGCCAAAAAAAAAAAAATAGAAACTATGTCAAAGCTGTCACCTGATTTTGCATAGTACTGGTAAATGGCAAAACCTGTGGCCTCACCCAGTCCAAATTTATCCATCAGGCTGCCTGTTTCGGGTGTTAACTTTCCGAAGGACATACAACAACAGCGCATCACGACTTACAATAAATGGATTCAATACTGTCGGATGTAGATATCGGCAAAGCACGAAACTGTCTGTTGAGTGCATAGAAGCGAAGGTTGATCGGCGACCGTTTCTGTAAAAAACCAGTGAGAAAAAAGCATCAACAGAAGAACTGATGCTCGAATAAAATACCGATGTGCAGAATATTTCCTCTGTAGAAGGTGGAAACACTCTTTTGCCAGATTTCGCGGTTTGATACAACGTTTTGAGAGCATATTTCGCGAACAGAGACTTTTCCTTTTCGCTCAGTTTATCCTTTGGGTCCACCGCTTCACATCTTAAAAAAAACAATTGGTTGAGTTAATCCCGACGTCGCAGTCAATTCATAGCACTCGTTACCTGCGTAAATGTGCCTTCAAATAGTCAAGAATTTCGGGTTGGGAAGGAAGAACCACGCCAACACTGATGCTCATGAGTTTCCACATTTGGAGACATGAAAAGGCCATCTTTTCGCTGAACTTGGTGGTCATTTTTATAAGCTGAAGATACAGCTCGTTCGTCAACACTGGGTTTTCCAGACACTGGTCGTAAAGCTTTTGGAGCTTGGGAATGAAGGGGGACACTGTATTTGACCGGCTGCTGCGAACAACGTCGATACCATATGACCCCGCTGCTTTCGGTGGCGTGATGAACTCCATCATAACTAATATAAATTTCTTTAGCTATTGAACAACCCCATGGAGAAAAAATAGCTCACAAGCATTCAGACTTAGTGCCCAACTTTCAACCTCGGAGCTCGATGCGAGAATAGAAGAAACAATTCGTGTTGTCGAAAAGGACCAGTCCGCGTCGACATAATCCATAATAACGGCGTTGGGAACATCCGTTCGCAGAAAAGCGCCGAACGAGCTTCTTTTCCGGCCCTTTTCTGCAGGTGGAACTGCCTTCGACATGATGAGTGATCCGCGTACAGTCTTTGAGCTTCCTGGGCCGGGACCAAGCCGTTCCGCGGCAAGAGTTTCCGGGCCGGGTATACGAACAATTTCAGACTCGTGAAGTACGAATCTGGCTCTTTCAACGTCTTGCTTTAGATTGGTCAGTTCGCTCTCAGTGTAGGTTCTTTCTTTGGTCTGCGAAAAAAAGTCTCAATAAAATTCAAAAAAGGTGATGTATAACTGACATTCAAGTTTTTGACGCCCACGTAATCTCGAATTATTGTGGCCACTTCCTCGGCTCGTTCAGTGAAAAAGTCATATATTTCAGTTGCGGTATCATTGGCCCTGCCAATACTGATGGATATCTGCTGGTCTTCAAGCTTCACGTCTCTGATTTCGTCCGAAGAAAATATCATCACAAGTTCCCGATTGATTGCTTGAATAATCTGGACCCCTGCAATAGACACTCCTAAAACAATTGGTTCGTTGAAACTTAGTTCCGCCAGAGTCTCCACTTCAAACAACGCCGTTCCGTAAAATTTGCATGTCTTGATGAGTTCGAGGTATGCCACTTTTGCCTGAAGTTGTGACATTCCAGATAGATGCATGTAATCATCCACAACAAGTTTCGATGCATTCTCTTTCGATGCCTTCCCTAATACCCTTGGTGTAATCCATTGCAAAATGTTGCTCGCGCTGCAACAGATAACTTAATAATTTGTCTGATATCCCGCCCATGGCCATGCCTCACCTTGGAAGTGCAACAGAAGCCGCATTATAGTCTCCAAGCGAGATCTGAGCTTTAAGCGCCGCGAGCTTGACACCCTCTCGCAGCCCAATTGGGTATATATCGGCATTCACTTCATGATCAGCTTGACAGCACAGTAAGTGGATTTCGGTTTCTTCCTTGTTTGTAAATGACTCAAGTGGCTTTCGGAAGATCCGCTTTCTCAGTGTCAGTTTCATTTCAGCACTTTCATCTGGAGGTAATGATTAGATGGTATGATCTTGCATAAGTGCATGTCGAATTCATCCGAAAAAAACCTAAGGCGTCCGGATGTTTTGCCTTTAGTGATTTCAAGAATGAGCCCTTCTTGGATTCTTTTTGGAGTCCAAATAAAATGTCCGACAGGTAGTCGACCGATCTGATTGCCCGATCTGAGACGCGTTTTGAAGGTCAGTAACTGGATTTGACTCCAAATCAAGCTGCTTACCTGACTTCCAAGTCACTGCGTAGAGCGACCAGCATGGCGTATCTTTAAGCTTCAACTTTTTGCTAATTTCTTTGACGACTTCGTCGGCTGTTGTTACAGGTGATATCAGCAAATCAAAGGATGTGCCATCCATCACATAGATTTTGCAAAGCTTGTTGACGATGCCATCCTGCCATCAGATCATTGTCAATATTGTTTCACGCAGGTTTGAGATCAAGAGTTCTCACCCTGAACGAGGAAATATCTGCAACAGTTGGATGGAACTTTCGTGGTCCGAACATTAAAATGTTTTTGGAGAACTGCTCAGCTGTTAAAGCGAGCATTCGTTTTGTTCCTGGGAATGATGAATTTAACATCTGCTTGAACTGGCGTAAATATATAATTTTTTTTTTGCTAAAACCTGCATTCGTTTTCGCTCCACGCATGATGAACGCCAAAAGGTACTTTGAAAATGTCTTGAAAAAGCAAGTATGTTTAGTATTTAAAAACGAAACTCATGAAAGTTTGCGATTGAATGAGGGCTTACTTTGCTTGGCGGGAACGTTCCAACACACAGACTAAGCAACTGCCAACCATTCACCGTGATTTCGTACCAATTTTTTGGCTCTCCCTCAAGCGGCACCGTTATTTGCTTGATGGTTTGGATGAATACCTCGTCCCGCAAATCAACGTGGTGCAGCCCCATTGCCAGAATGTTGTTCATTGCAATGCTCACGTCTTCCGGCTTCTTGGGGGCAGGATCTAACGCTCGGAGCATGACTGTACCCTCAGGTAAGTTTTTTGTAAACCAGGAAAGAATGAGGAGAGGACGTACTTTTTGAGCATTCTAACGCGTGGAAGTAGCTGGGCTCCTCCTCAGTGATTCGAGTAATCGGAGAAGTCAGGGGTGTCTATGCAAACGTGGTTTAGGGTCGAAAGCTACTGTGTACTGCAGTATTCAAACCTTGGAATATCTGAGAAGTGTTTCGACATCCTGAAATCCATTTGCAGGTTTTTTCTTCTGAAGCGATGATAAGAGACCTTTTTTCTTCGAACCCTGCAGAGCTTGTTAAATACTGCAAATAGCGCCGAATTTACTTACCGAAAAGTTCAGTTCACCGAATGCTTGCAGCGACAGTGACTCTGAAAAGGGGTCCATTTTGCCTTCCGAGATATCTGTTATTACCTGCATATACGGTCAGATGACATGTTAAAAACCGATTTTAGAGGAAACTCCCTTACCGATTGGCGATGGTGGATCACCAATGGATTATCTTGTATGCTTTTTCGGGCCATACTCCCTGCTCCCTCTTCAATCGCGTGAATTGAAGCCTCACTGGGTCTTTCCGATTCTGCGTTATCATTCCCACTGATATCTTCATGCGACAGCAACACTTTCTTTTTTTCATAAAGTTGGTTGATTTCTGTTGTCAAATTTTCGGCCAGGGCGGCGAGCTCGTCATGGCTGTTCGAATTGAACTCCTTGATGAAACTAAAGATTTCGTCGAGTTTCTCGCCAGACTTTTTCGAGGAAGTTCCGGTTTTGGGAATGTCCGCAATCGCCGGAGAAACAACTGGTTTCGCGTCATCCTCATCCGTATCGGCCGTGGAAGCAGCCGCCGATGGATCGGGAATCATGTTCTCAACCTTGTGAAGAAGATCATCGATCGCAACGATGGCTGAATTTTCGCGACTGAGTCTTTTCTGGGCCTTCGCTTCTTCGTTGGCTTCATGCAGCTTTGCTTGAGCGACTTTCAAGTCCGCCAGAATCTTCTCTCCAGCCAATCTTTCCAGTTCAGCTGCTTCAAGTTCTCTGAGTTCCCGCAGTTCCTTTTCTTTTTGTGCCTTTTCTTCCTGCAATTTGAGCTCCTTTTCTTGCTTCAGTGTCCGGTACAAATCTCTTGCAAACCAACCGCGAGCCACTGGGGAAAATTGAAGCCAATCAAGGATGAGCCGTGTGCAACCGAATGTCAGAAGAAGACGCGGAATTATCGCTTACCGGCTTGAATTTTGATGATCGCTTTCCTGGTTCTTCTGTATCGTACAATATACAAGTAGCCCCTGATGTCTGATGAAATGAAAAGAAATGAATGCTGGATAACGGTCGCTATTTATCATGGTACTCACACTTTTCAATGATGATAGCGTTCGCCTTGAGTGTGAGATACTTCTGACGAGCTTGATAGCCTTTGACGTAGCGCTGTATTGTGATGACACTTTTCTTTTGGATGTTTTCTGTCATTTTTTGTACTTGAAGATACTGTGGAACTGCTGTCAGCCCACCAAATATTCTAACAAAAAAAGGGAATAAAAAGGAGGCAAACCGATTCCATTCTCAAGAATATTTTGGTTTTTCCTGCTTGCCAATCATCTGCTGGCACTTTCGCGGTTGCCACTATACTGGCAGCTTGTGCTTTCAGATCGTCCGAGTTCTTTGCCTCATCTCCAATGAGAAATCGATTTTCCATGTTGAATTTTTCGAACGGCACCCGGATTGGGAATCCCGATTTTCTGATTCTGATGGTTTCCATCATTCCAGAGTATCTCAGTTGCGCTAGCAATTGATGTCAGAATTTTCGCAGCGATTCGCACTTGCCACAAGTTGAATATAACTCACCCAAAACCTTGGTGTCATCAAATTCGAAAGCTTTCATGGATGTATTCGGCTTTATGCAGCGTACGTAATGAGTCGTCGTCATTGAAAGGGTTGTTACCAACTGGTTGAGTTGGTTTTTGAATGCCCCTCCCGCAGTGACCTTTGCTGGTTGCTTGCTTCCGCCACCCAACCTCGGCGAAGATTGAAAAGCTGATGAACCTGCAACTGATACAAGGGAGTTTCCAAGTTTCGGCGTTCCTGGGGTGGAGCCAGGAGGCAGTTCACTGTCTTTCGTGGTGATTATAGAAGCAATAAACGGATACTGGTTTTTGGTGCATTTGAAGCATTTTTAGCAATCATTGGAATCTCTGGTCAACGCGCTTTTTCTCTTTTACCGAAGAGCTGCTGATGAGGTCAAATAGTTCGTCTTGGAGCGCATCTTTGTTCTTTTCCAAGAAGCCATCCACCGTGTAAATAACATCGCCGGCGTAATGCTTCACACCAAAGACGTTTTTGGATGTCTTTTGTGTGAAGAAGTGTTTATGTTTTCCGTGCGTCTTGGACAGCTTCAGCAACCACGAGTCTTCGGACCCTTTTGGAAGTTTAACCTCTTCGTCCAGCTGAGCAAGAATTCCTGTGGGTTTAGACTGTTTGCGAAAAATATTAGAAACTCGGGCGGCCCAATTTTCCCACCACGGGGTTTGTTTTTTTCACCTCAATGAGATCAAGACAGGCTTGGTTGTCCTCGTACGTGATCTTTTCCCAGTTAATGCCCTCACGCTCGTACTAAAGTGTTTTCGCGCAATGTTATAACGATTCCGCAATTCCGCCAGATGTTCGTTACCTCTTCTTGCTCCAGTTTGAAAATAAACTGATTGAAAAAGTTTTGCAGCTTCTCGTTGGTAAAGTTGATGCAAAATTGTTCAAAGCTGTTGATCTGTGGCGAATGTTAACCAACACTCCAAAATTCAAACTTAAAGGGCGCGCGCGCGCGCGAAAAAGATTCGAACCGTGAAGTCTAAAATACCAGTTAGAAGCTGCGCAAGAACAAACTACCGACATCTCACCCTCAAATCCGAAAATGTCGAGAACTCCAATGCAGTTTTGAACGAGATCGCTTTCGCAACTCGTTTGTAGCGTCGTATTGATCAGTTCCAGCAACACTTTGAATAAGTTTGCATATATATTTTTGGCGATACTGTCTCGGTTGTCATTCGCCTGTTGATTTTTTTTTCCCATTCAGAAGGCGAACATTCAAAGAATGCGACCAGCAACATTACCTGAGATGGTTTAAGTGGAACCAAAGTAACTTCGCTCAACACAACGAGCTTCTTGAAGCACAAAACTTTCTCCAACTGACTTTCATTGACTCCAAGCAGATTCGAAATGACAGTTAATGGCGTTCGCTCTTCGATACGCACAGATTCGTTCCCCATATGAGACTTGAAACAAACGTTGCCAAGCCACAAAATCGCTGAAAGTGCGCGAAGAATCCCATCCGTTTCCTCCGACGAAATATTCAACACCGTCAGCGAAAACTTGAGGCCCTCAAATTTGGTCCTCGGATCCACACCAGGAATCTCTGTGCAGCCGCTTTGCGAAAGATACGCGAAAAATTCGGGCTCCTTCAGATTGTACTCTTTAACCTCTTCTTCGTTGGAGCCTTTCAAAAGCTCATAAAACACGTGGTAGTTTCTTTCGGATTTCGCCTGTTTTGCGACGCGCGATTTCTCCAAAAGATAACTTGTGATGTTGGACCCCACAATCCGAGCTTTTCCGTCCAATTGAACTTGAATGAATTTTCCGAATCTTGATGAATTATTGTTCCTGGATGTCTTTGCATTTCCTGTAGTCGAGTTCGGTTAAGTTCTTCATTCGAAAGAACGCCAAAATGACTGTTACCGAAACTTTCAAGGACGGTATTTGCCTCCAGAATTTGTTGATGAATCCAGGAAACTGAGGATGTATGAGACGTGACAGCGGTCACGTAGCTGAGGATGTACTTTGTGCTTTCACTTTTGCCGGAACCAGATTCCCCAGAAATGATGACAGATTGATTCTTCTTCTCGCTCCTGATGCTCGAAATCGCATTTTCTGAAAGGGCGAATATGTGGGGAACGTTCTGGCTTCGAGTTTTGTTCTCGTACTTGGCGATTGTCTGGTGCCCGAAAATATCCAAACTCTTGTATGGATTCAGGGCAACGAGAATGGATCCAGTGTAGGTCTATTGCGTGAAGGGAATGGGAGAAGTTGGCGCGCAGTTAGATCGCAGTCCCGACAGCAAAGAAGCGGGTAGTCGCATGTGTCTCTCACGTAGATGTGCCCAGCTACAAACCGGGCTTTGAGGTTTTCCAGAATGGCGAGCTCTGTCAGCTGCGGCAGGGCCGTCATGTCCTCCACGGACTCTGACGCATGATCCTCCTTCTCGGACGAGCCCCTCTCGTCTGGCACAGTGGAGGGTGACGGCGCTGATTCCATTGTGTCAATTGACAATTTTTTTACGAACCAAAACTGATATTTTTAATACTTTATTTACAAAATGTGGAGCCGCAATTCAGACGCTCTCAACGACAACGCACGCCCGTCTTACCTCAGCGCAGGCCCGAGCAGGCGATCTTCGGCCGGAGGCGACGACAAGTCCATTCTCCCGATCAGTCGACGCGTTTCGGCGGTCAACTCAGTCCATGCACCGGACATTCAGCCAGTCGCTCATTCGCCGCTGTCAACGCGGCCAACGATATCTCTAAGATTGTCTGTAAACCCTCCTCCGCATGTAAGTACCTAGCATCGGAACTCCACTATCTCAATTGACACAACTGGCGCAACTGCAGAGTGTCACTTCCGAAGCGCGTGAAATCATTCAGAACATCGACAGCGGAGGTTCCATGATCCTTTCTGAGGGAACCAAGCTGTCTCGCAGCCCTTCGGTCGGCGCATCTCACCTAATCCTTTCGGCCACGCAACACGGTCAATCACACTTGGATTCGCTTCCAGTGCTCAACGGTAAAGCTTACGCGCGGAAATTCCTGGGAACAGAGTGGAACTCGCATTTGGTTTCAGAGTATGCGTGACTTGCATCTTCTTTTTGCGGCTATGCTTAAACTAAACATACATCGTCCACAGCTCATCGAGAGTGACCAACAACAAAAATTACGACTTCAAATGTAATATAGCAGTCGTAGGATCAAAGGGATGCGGGAAAAGAGCGCTCTTGATGACAGAATGCGGTATATTCAGCCTCGCATTTAGGGGGCGAAACTGATTCTATTCCACATGAACGAAAAATTAGAAACTTCCGACAAACACTCTTTCCATGAAGGACCAAAGCCATTCAACTGGGGCCTTAGCATCGAATTCAAAGAAAAGTCATACATCATAAGCGATAAGTTGCTGCGTGTCGAATATTGGATAGCAAACACGTCCGACGACCAACTCGCAAAATCCGCGCGCATTCTTTCAAGTTGCGCCGCTGTCATCTTTGTTTATGACGGTAGGCTGGCGATTCAGCTTGGTTGGGCTAACCCATCGCCTATTTCTCACTCATTTTCTCTTTCAAAAGTAAACAACCGAAAGTCCTTCAGCGAAGTCCAGAAATGGCTGAACGCAATGGATAAGCATCCGTTCCATCAAGAAAAATACAAGCCAATAAAAGTGCTGCTGGCAAACGACATGGACCCCAAAAAGATTCGCCTTGTCAGCAAAGATGAAGGGTCATTCTTTGCGGATGCGAACAAAATGTTTTACCATGAGAGCAAGTGAGTCGCGTACAGATTGGCTACATTTTTGAACTAAGCTGTGTCGTTTTTGCCGCGCCTGTGCCCGCTCTCAGTCCAGAAGATCGGAAAACCTTCAAGGATGTGTTTTACACGACAACGCGACTGATCATGGATCCTATCATTGCGTGGCAGAACCCTCACATGCCAGGCTATGCGTTGTCAAATGGTTTCGTTCGGACAAGGGCTGCTGTCACTTCACAGGAAAAACTAAGCTATTTTTCCAAATTGGAGTCCATGCTTCCAGAAAATGACGTGACTGCCTCCATTGACTGGCTATAAAAATACAATCCCTGATATCGTCTTTAGCAGTTGTACGTGGAAATGCATAAAAAACAAATCATGAGAAAATGATACTTTTATTTATCAGCGGCTTATTGATCTACAACTTCGCTCATGATTATATCTTTCGTATGCACGTTTACTGCAGTCTTTTCTGCAACCCCAGTCACTACCCTGCCTTCTGTTCCAAAATCGCCAATCAACGGAACATCCGACAAAGATGGGGGTAAGTTGGAGAAACGCGTCGCCCGCCCAGAAAGAGCTGACGCTGACTTTGGAGATGCCAAGGGTATATTTGCTTTTGTGAAATCCAACCCTAAACCCGGGTTATTGCCACTGAGAGGGATTCCACCTGCACCGCCTGCCCCAGTTCCATACATGCTTGGAGGGGCCATAGATCCGGAGCTTCCCAAACGGCCGTTGTTGCTTAGTCCAGATCCATGGTAACTCGAAGACACAAATGCTGACGGACTTGAACCATACTGTACACTGGACCTTCGCATTCCGATATTTGCGGGGTGATTGATTCTTTGAGGATGAATCTGACTCACATCCGCTGCAGAAGCGGACATGGAACCACTGATGGAGGACGAGTACACAGAATGGCTGGAATAAGTCAAGGCTGCTCCTCCAGAAGAGAAAGCTGAAAACGCTCCCACATTTCCTGAGCCTGAAAAGATTTGCAGATTTCCATGTTGGAAATGCTGCGGACTTGAGGCCACCGCAGTCGATATGTTTGGCGGAGCACCGCGTTTTTTGAATCCAGGGGCTTGACCACCACTACCACCACCGTTGACAACCCCATTAGCACGATGAGTCAATTGCTGGTTTTGAATAGCCTGGTTCCATGGTTGATTCACTGGATACTGCCCATGCAAGCTCAATGACGCAGATCGCCCCCGATTGCCGTTGAAACTGGGTTCGCCTTTCGACGCACTTCCATCATATCCATTATGAAATTGCTGGTACTGCTGCTGTAGCTGGTGGTGCTGTTGATGTTGAACCTGCTGCTGTTGATAAGGATGTGGGGGAGCATGGTATTGTTGCGGTGATTGTGGCACAGGCTGATGTGCATTTCGAGGACTTGCAGGATAAGCGCTTCGTGGAGAGGACGCATATCCATTCGGCATCGGAAGTGCATGACTACCCGATCCAACGCTTCCTCTGTGCTGAAACCTGGGCGAACCGTTGCTCGCGTTTTCAAAACGAGTATTGTCTCGTGGCCCGCCCCCATTCGGTTCAATGCTGGGACTGTAGTCCAAGTTGCTGGAAGAACTGGGACGTCTCTGATTGGACGCGGAAGTCGAGCCAAAAACCTCGTGATGTTGCTGGTGCTGCTGGTGCTGCTTATGCATGGACGTACCATCATTTACAAATGGATTCCACTCAGTCAAACCAGGCAAACTCGGCACACGGCTTGCAAAGCCCTGCTTCCGCTCACCGTTTTCGCCCATTCTTGGATGCTGCTGATTTGAATTTGGGTCCAGAGCGGGATGATACCCGTGATTCATGCTCGCCACGACGTCATAAGGAATGTGAGAGCCGTCGTTATAAAAGACATTCCCGTTGATCCCATGCATCGCTGGACCCGACGACATATTTCCGAGACTTTCCGCAGGAGAATGGTTGGCTGACGGCATGGGCATATGTGGTAGCCCCGTTGCTGGGCTGTTATGATGATGTTGCTGCTGCTGGAAATGCATATGCGCCATATGCATGGTTTCTGAAGCTGCTTTTCTCAGCGGGAAGTGGTTTGTGAGGAATTTTGGGTCATAGGAAGCCGCCGTTGATCCTTGCATTGCTGATGAAATACCGTCATATTGGTTGTGGACCATTGGATAACCTTGGCTCGTATAATCTGAAGTCGCTGGTAACTTTCCTTTGTCATATGTTCGATAAACCACGTCGTCACTATTCAAGTTCGCGCTTGATTGCGTGTTGGTATTTCCATCGAGATACGCAAATGCAGCTGTGCCTCCTTGGTTGCCGCTGCCCGTAGCTGCAGCGTTTCGCAATGAAACCTTATTGGGCCCGCTTTGCTGCTGAATTGTCACAATCTTTTGCAGTTGAGGGGGAACAGCTTGAATCATGGTATTCGCACGCGGCCGACGTGATGCGGATGATGCTACGACCGGCCGTTGTTGCTGCAGTTGTTGTGAATGATGTTGCGTTGTTTCTGTCGCAGGAGCAGGAAATGTTTCCGTCGATTCAGTGTCGATTGCAGATGAATCTTGAGCCACATTGGTGTTCATAGTTGCGGCAATAACTGGCTTCTGCAATGAAAAAACGGATGCTGGCGTAAATGGGCCTGTGTACTCTTCGCCCGTTACGAACGGGTGCATTTTTGCTTGCTGCGGAGACCATCGCTCAAGTGGGTTCAACTTCAGTAAACCGCCCAGAAAATCAAGCAAACTCAATCGGCTCCTTCTTTCTGTCGATAAATATAAAGTTAAAATTCCTTTTGGATTTGAAGTTTCAAAATTTTTGAACCTTTCGCTTCTTCAAGAGGGCTCATGTCACGGTTGGGCAAAGGATACGAGCCTATAATTTCGTCCAGCGTGGTTCCTTGAAAATACTGTTTCGATGGTTGTTCCGTGAGTCCCGTATCCTGTCAAAAGCATTTCAGTGGCGAGCATGTTTTCCTCATCGCGAACATAACCCTCACCAGCATATAAGTCTGCATACTCTTGAGTTCCCACCCATTCGGTCCCTTTGCGAAATAGTTTCGAGAGTTCCTTCCTTTCTCGCCTATCAATTTTCCAGGCATTCCCATCACGCTAACGATCCTGCTCATCTGATTATACTCGCTGGTTCCGGGAAACAAGGGCAGTCCCAAAAAAAGTTCTGCAGTAATACATCCCAGAGACCACATATCAATTGAAGACGTATAAGGCAGTCCCACAAGCACTTCTGGGCTTCGATAAAATCGAGATTGAATATAATTATATACGGTTTCATTTTCATGACAAGCACTCCCAAAGTCGATCACTTTGATGTTGGGAGCATCCAGGCTTTTCAGAAGGATGTTCTTGTTTTGAGACAGGGGGTTAAATTCCACAAAATCCAAATGGAAATAAAGCTAACCTCCGGCTTCAAATCACTATGAATGATTTTCACTTTACTCAGAAGCACCAAACATTCCAATATTTGCTTAACGAATAATCGCACAAGCGCAACGTTGAGACCCCTCATCTGGTTCTGTTTGATGAGTTCATACAGATTTAAACTCAGCATCTCAAAGACAATGCACAGGTGGTTCCGGAAAACAAATGTGTCTTTCATGTGGACGATATGGTACTTGTCTGCGTGGTAATTGCTGTTCAGCTTCAGAAGAATCCGCCAGTCAGCCAAGATAGATCGAACAAAACGGCTCATCAAGAACGAAAGCCTTACATGCTTGAGAATGGCAACTTCCACCAAGCTTTGGTTGTGGTATGCTGGCTTATTTTTGATGACTTTCACGGCAACATTTTCCCCCGTTTTCGTGTTAACGCATTTGGCCACTTGCCCAAATGTACCTTGACCCAAGAGATCCAGAATTTGAAATCTAAAAGAGATCCAATCAGCGAAGAGGTTGCGCGAAGGCACCAAAAAAACATTCGAAAAACTACGGTTCGCGATTCAGTTTTTATCTGCCACTTCATTCAGGCGAGATGAATGCGCGACATTTTGCGAAAAAAGCAGCTCAGTTCATCGGGTACCCAACAGCTTTCACTCCCCCCGTCAAAAGTGCATTTTCCCTTTCCATCATAAACATCACGCAAAATTGCACTTAACTGCTGCCCTTCCTGACTTCCAAGAAGGTCATTCACGTTCAGAATGTAGTCGTGTTCCACGTTATCAAAACCATCGTTCAAAGCGGGTTTACTGGGTTTCGTCAGGACACGTTTCGGATTCAAGGCTCGGACATATTTAAAGTCTGGGTTGCAACGGGCGTAACACTCGACTAGGCCGTGAGTTAGACAAACAGCTGGATTTTGATGGGATCGTGGAGGCATCTTTCGAAAACCACGCCTTCACATTAGCGAAATGAGATAAGAACAAGACGCGGGGTACACACTTGGACATGTCCGAGTGACTCGTCGTTCGGGATATGCGTTAAAATGGGATCAGCGATAAGGCAAGCGTCGCAACGGCATTTGAAAGCGCCGTGGGAGTCGGGATTGGACAGACAGGAGCCAAACTGTGCAGAGTCTATTTATGCGTTCCGTGTAATGGTGGAAGATGAGAAGTTAATGGTAGAAGTTGACGAGGATGAAAGAGGGGCATGGAGATTGGCGGGTGGGGGAGAGTGGGGTCAAGATGGAGAAAGAGCGGGAGTGTGCCTCACCAGGCGCCATGATCGCCGGTGCGTGACTGGAGCCAGCGCCCGCATTCGGTGCCAAAGCCGCCGTTGCCATCATGCGCTGCAGCTGTCGGTCTTGGATGGATTTCTGGGTTCCGTGTGGCTCCTTCTGGGCACACGTGATCTTAAAAACTGCAACTAATAATCTTGTCTGACAACCACTCTTTTCGTCGCCCTTTTTTTTATTCCACCAAGTCAGATCCAAAGAAGGAGAGAGAAAACCGCGAAACTGAAAGAACCAAAAATAGTATAAACAACTACGTCAAGTCTTCGTCCTCCTCTCCGATCGATTTCTTGACCCGCAGAAGAAGCGTCGTCTTCCAAGGGTCCAGCTTACTCAGACGATCAAAGTCAACAACCATATTTGTGAATGCTTCAACATCGCCAGCTTCGACCGCGTCAGCGATGTCCTTCGTACGAATGCGTTTCAACATGGATAGTCAGACTCGCGTTGTGTCAAACGCACTCACCAGAATAAACTTGCATTCACGGGAATCCCCAAACTGCAGATCCATCCCGCAGTAACGATCCATGGATGTACGAAGGCGAACAAAATCCTGAAAAAACATCTTCAGAATTGTTCAGTCCGATTTGAAGCGATTAAACTGACCCTCAGATTCAACAAGCAAAGCCCAGATTTGAAAAAGTACTCTTTCATGCTCCATTTCGTCAGTTTGTTGTCGACACATCGGCTGGCAACGTCCTCGTATCCAGCCACAGCACCTTCAAAGTCTTCCAATTGAGCCGCAAAATGAGCCGCCTTTAAGATGCAAGCGTCCGCTTGACTGATTGTAAAACCATGGAAAAACAGTTGAATTTAAATAACCAGGATCTGCGACAGACACCCACAACAAATGAACTAAAAACCAGTACTCACGCGTGGCTCTCCTCTCCCTGGTACCACTCAGCCGCCTTCTCGTACGCATCCCTTGCGCCCTTGGCATCGCCCACTTCATTCTCGTACGTCTCTGCGATCTGTTTCTGGTTCGACGCTGCGGCGCTGAAGCGACCCTTTTCAATGAGAATCTGCACGGCACTACTGAGCGCGGTGATGGCATCTGTGAAAAAGCGTTAGGACAAGCGAGACTGAAGGAAACAGTTCTTTCGGAGTACCCAGGGGATTGGACTTCTTGTAACTCTTTGCAGCGTTCATGAAGGCTGTCGCTGCCTCATCCTTCTCACCCATACGCAAGAGAATATGAGCTCCTGACTGATAAGCATCGCCGGATTCTTTCCCTGTAAAAGAGACGTGCGTAAGTATGGACACTTTGTGGGACATGTGATCACTATGTTCATACATTGCTTGTTCAGCTTATACGTGTTGCCCGCTTTCGCGTACAGCTCCGCAGCTTCGTCGAGTTTGGGTCCTCCTATTCCGAACCATCCAGCGGGCTGTGAGGCCTTCTTCTCTGCCTCGGCAATGTATCGACGGGCTTCGGCGTCGCTCATTTTTTGTCTGATTTTTAAATATTTCTTTACTTTATCGTCGTATATATTCATCCCATTATGTAACTCAACTGCGTCAGGTACAAGTATAGCCCAATGAAGTACACTACCACTAGGGTGTCATTCCAGTCATTGAGCGATGTCACATCATTATTGCGACCCTCAACTCGCGTATCTTCTCACTGGCCAGCCAAGTAGCCTTGATATTGTTGCTCTCTTTCTGCAATCATTGTAGCTGTGAGTTTGGTTGTGATCCAATGATGTGTGGGGACACCTACATCAGTTCCATGACACGCCAGCATTGGGACAGTCCACCTTCAACTGGTGTTCACCTTGGTCACAAATCTGCCCAAAACGGACCCGGTTTAAACTGTGATCCACAGGATCGGCAAGGCTGCAGCTATCGAACGACACCTGCAGCATTTTTTTTCACGGGTCGCAACGCCGCCCAAAAAGCTTCCTTTCACCAAAGATCATCCCACAAAATATACCTGCATGTAACTTAAAGACCCAATTCTATCCTCGGGATACGCTAACGCAGTGGTGGGAAAGTCCAAAGATACGCGCTCAACAACGATTGCAGCGCCGTTGGTTGCATTTACCAAAGTGTATTACTCATCAAAGAACTATAAACTATAATTTTATTCAACAGCAGCCCTCTTTCAAAGTAGTACAACCCACACCACCTCTACATCAACTAAACAAAAACAAAAGCTTTCATTCCCAAATTCCTGCATAACTTCCGCTACAATTCAACTGCAGTGGTCCTCCCGCTGCGAATAACCTGACACCATACGGACAATACGAAAGCGTGTAGACAGCATCTCTCGTCATGTAATCGGCACCAGCTTCGGAATGGCTTTGATGCATCAAGTCTCGCAACCCCGCAGCACGAGATGAAGCTCCAACACCGCCACCACCACCGCTGAATCCATCCCACGCGTCCAAAACATCCACACCACCAATTCCCGTCTCCAGCGTAATCTCTTGCGGAACCCCACGGAACGAGCGCATTTTGGGGTCTAGGATCGCAATCCTTCCCAACCCACTCCCCACTGCCAAACACTGTTGCGCATCCACGGCAAGACTCCTGACTCCCCATCCGGGATCCACGCTTGTCACGTGCCCAACTAACGCAAGAGACCGAGTGTCCACAAAACTAATGTGACTCATACCGCCGATAGCAAGGAGGTTTAAATCGTGGACAGGTGCAAGACAAACACTTTCGGCACGATGTGTGAGCGGTAAATTTGCAATGTTGGTTGGATCGATGCCATAAGATTGTGAACTGTGGACCGGGTACTGATGGAAGCTTTTGTTGGTTTGAATATCAAACAGTTTGACGACGCCGTCTGTGGTGAGGGTTGCGAGAGTTGTGTTGTTTTTGCACAGTTTGAGGTCTCTGACTTTGGTTTCCAGAGTCACGATTCCAGCAAAGTTTCGAGAGGATGCTGTGGATGACTGGTTGGATGGAATCAAGCATGCTGCGAGTGGGTCATCCAAGAGTTGTGAAGACGCAGCGCTGATGGATCCGATCCCACTGAAGACTTTTGCAAACAGATTCTTTGCAGGAGACGAAATTACGTTTGTTAAAGACGCGTTCAAACTCGCAAACGATGCATTAAATGCGCCGGTAGTTGTGGCAGTCAGCACGGAAGCAGCGCCATCGGAGAGCGACGACGAACTCGCGGCCGAGTGCGAGCGTTTGAGATTCAGATTTGAAAGCACTTCCGCGGGCGATGATGACGCAAGAACAACCGGCTTAAAGACTTGGATGCCTCTTGGGTCGCCATCAATTCGCTCAATGATTGAGGTGGGATTCTGGTCCAAGTCCCAAAAGCAAATTTTGCCATCTCGCCCACCCGAAATTAAACATGAATCCGATATAAATTCAACAGCAAACACCATGTCCGAATGTGTCTGGAGAAGAGCGTAGGCATCCAACTGAGGGACGGTGTAGATTTGAATGAATTCAAGCGGCGCGCCAGCACTGACTGCTATGAGAGTCTTCGAAGGGTTGATGGCGGATCCGTGTATTCCTGGCATTTATCACGAGTCGTTAAGTATTCTGATACCGTGAGTAGCAAGCAATAAGCGAGGCTTCTACCGGTGCAAGCTGGGACGCGCCGTGAGGGTGGTTTTGCAGGAATGGAAAATCCAGGAACATAGACTCGGTCCATTGAGGCGCTGGGAAGGGCGTAAAAGCCGACAATGGGCGGAACAACAGCTTCCGTGGCTCCGGTTTCGACGCTGAGAACGGCGAGCGACGAGCACTTTGTGCCGACAATGACGCGCTTCGCGTCCAGCCACTGCGACGTGAACACCTTGTTGAGTGCCGCGTTGGGGCTGCTTTAGAGTGCGGGGGGTGAGTGGAGATTGAGTTCAGGGTGTTTGACTCACGGCGGCGTGTCGGTGTAACCGTTAGGGTTGAGATGGGTGTGGGTGTGGGTGACGCGCGAGACGCTCTGCGGCTGTTCTCTGCTGGTGCGCATGCGTGCGCTGAGAGCGTTGTTGTACAGCATTTATTTTTATTTATTTTCTTTATTATTCTGTTTGTGTTTGTCGCATTTCCCACCTTTTTTTTCACTTAAATTTGTTTGTTTGTCATCACGGCAAGTCATGGATCGAATCACGCTTTGGTCACTTTGTTCAAACCGAGACTTCGTCAGTCCAAATGTCGAGCATAACCCAGCGCTTACGATCAAAGAACGTTGTGTGAGAATGCGAAATGGCCAGCCAGCAGCTTCTGACACTCTTTGTTCAGCAGTCACATTAGCTCTTATTTGTGTCCACTTCATTGACACAGCCTGATTGCTATTTCACGCCTTCTCAGAAGTGCGCGTCAGTTGCAGTGTCAGTTGATCCACCGTCGAATGTCAGCACTTGTGCATCAGTGTTTGGGTTTCTGCGCATCACTGCAACGCGTCCGTCCTCCCCAACTTGAGCAGTCACGCATGCCTTCGCAGAATAAAAAGATTCTTGTTAAAGTTTCGGTGTTTGTCATCATTTTGGGTTCCACGTCCCCCCAAAACAACAATTATAAAGAACAGAATCCCCACCCAACAAATCCACCAAAAAGACATGTCCGAGATCACATTGCACGAGCTCATTCTCGACCCCAGCGAAGAAGCGCCCCACTTTCTGAGCATGCCCAACGGATGGAAGGCCCATCTCTCCATCCTCCACAAGGGCCTCTCCGTCAAGCTTCAGACCCACACCCACTGGGACATCAAGAACACCCTCTCCTCTCGCAACGGAGGCAACCGAACTACAAGTCCCGCGATTGATCTGGACGACGGGTCCTTGCTCTGCGACTCGTTCGCCATTGCTGAATATTTGGAGGCCAAGTACCCGGACAAGCCAAGTTTGTTTTCAGGCTCGCTGAGTCACGACCCAGCCGCTGTCTTGGTGGGAAAGCAGTACGCACGCTTCATTAATGCGGGTCTCGGGGACTCGGACTCACAATGGGTGATGCCATACTCTGCTCTTCATCTGCAACGTAATATTAATATGCCCGCATGTTTTCTCAGGCTGTTTGGCTTGAATTATCCGTTGCGGACCTTGCAGCTGGCATTCCTCAAGACTCAAAGTACAAGGAATACTTCACAAGCGACACAAAGTGGGGCGAAAACGGTTTCGAGAAAATGGTGAAGCGCGCACGCGACGAAGACCTTGTCGGTCGCGCAAAACTGAATGTTCTCCCGCTCGTTGCCGTTCTCAAGAGCCAGCCATTCTTGCAAGGAAGCGAGCCAGGATTCGTGGACTATGTCGTGTTTGGCCGTTATGCCATGTGCAGAAACGCTAACCCCGCGCTTGCGAAGCAGGTTTGGGAGGACCAGGGAGTTGAGATTGCAAAGTGGGTGGAATCCATCGTTGGCCGCTATCCCACAATTGCAAAGCACCTGCGCGCGTATGCTTGAAGGCAGTTGTGCTTGACACTACGTTTGTGTTGTTCTTGTCGAAATACATGTCTCCAACCTGTGTTGTTATGTGTGTGTGATGATGAAGCTCGTCGACGACTGTTCCTGACTCCCAGTGTACGCATCGTTTCGTCAAACAAATCAAGGGTTGACTTGTGGCCTGATTGTGGAACTAAAAAATATCCCCCAGAAATCTGTCATCAACTGCTCACCTCATGAACTCTCTGAAGCGACCTGCTGGATTAACCACCATTCTCGGTAAGTCTTCTCGTCATGCACGGACTTGTCCCATCCGCACACAGCTTATGAGGTGTATCTCGACGCAATAGACATTGAGCTTGAAGACCCAGCCGAACGAGCATTGGAAGCGCTTGAATCGGAAATAGTGTGGACACAGCTGATGGAGTACAACCAAGTTGTTGATCAAGTTATTGGCAGCTGGCAAGCAGGTATGAGCTGCTCACAGCGGAGTGCATAGCGACTCAGCTCACCCCCCATACTCACTCAATACAGACTGCGAAGCCGAGCGCATGCGCATCGTCAAAGGCGTGCAATCCATGGCTGGATACCGCGTCTCCATGTCCACGATACACAAAATCGTTGGCATACTTCACAGCGACGAAGGCGTATTCTACTGCATGAAGACTGACGTGGGCCTGTTTGGGCTCACCACCGAGACCGAAATTGCCGTCTTCCCATCCGATTGCAAGAAGAAATGTCGGCTGCAGGTGTCTGTCAAAGGTTCCTCCATGATCCACGGCCAAGTTGTGAACCAGTCAAAGAAAGCTTATCTGAACCTGCCGGAATGGCTTGAAACACATCATCAAATCAAATGCGTCACTGGCAAATAATACCAACAAATAAAACAAGCATCCCAGTTGCTGTGTAGTCCTTTTCGCTGCTCCGGGGTTAATTACTTTTGAATCTTGTCCTTCATCCGCGAGAAGGATGAGCATTTCCCTTACAATCCAAACTACCGTGGGCCTCGTCGTCAGCAGGTGCTCTTATGATGAAGCTAATCCATGGGGTACTGCCTCAGCTGCTCCTACTGCCTGTTGCAACGCCCTCTCTTCACTGTCTTGTCGAGAAAAAATCCGTCATAACTTCAAATGTAAGTTACTCCACTATTCTGCTGCAGATTTGGCTTCCTACCAGGCAACCCGTTGATGTCTTTTGTCATGAACACCGATTTCGAATGTGCTTGGGGGAAACCACTGCACATTTGTTTGTCCTTTTTTTTTAAGAGTTTTCTGACAAGTCCAAACCCAAACAAAAGCCAAGAATAAACTATACAAATAAGTAAAGATAAAATAATGGCAGCAGCAACCTCCCCAGACTTTACGCCAGACGGAGTCGAGTACGTTCGGCTCGGCAAAACGGGTCTCAGAGTATCGCGCATCGCGTTGGGATGCATGTCGTTTGGCTCAGCAAAGTGGCAGAAATGGGTACACACCCCCCCCCGTTCAACTCCTTCTCATACTTTGTGTGTCAATCTGACCTGCCTTAATTTCTCGTTTACTTAACAGGTCCTCGATAAGGATGAAAGTCTGCCCATCATCAAGCGAGCATATGACCTCGGCATCAACTTCTTTGACACGGCCGACGCGTATTCCAACGGACAAAGTGAGCTAATTCTCGGCGAGGCTCTGAAGCGATACAATATCCCACGCGATCAAGTCGTTATTGCGACCAAAGTGAGTTTCTGTTTCGAAAAAAAATGCATCAAAGTGCGTTTTAGTCTCTCCGACTGCTGAGAGCGCGTCGTTTTGTTGTCCAGGTTTACTTTCCAGTGTCTGAAGATGTCGGAGTCAATACGCTCAGTCGCGCTGAGGATGATCCTTCGCTGGTCAACCGATCTGGTCCAATATATTTCTTTTTGTTAGGTGTGGAGTCTGTGCTGACAATATGCAAAAGGTTTAAGCAGAAAACACATTTTCGACGCCGTCGAAGCCAGTCTTAAAAGGCTTGGCGTGTCTTATATTGATCTCTATCAGATCCACCGTTTCGATTACAACGTGAGAAAAAGAATAACGCGAAAAACAACGCAACTCGTGCTATATATCTGATACGTGCGAAATAGACTGAAATCGAAGAAACAATGGAAGCTCTAAATGACCTTGTGAGGATGGGAAAAGTGCGCTATTTGGGTGCGTCGTCCATGTACTGCTGGTGAGTTTTTTGTTGGTTGTTTTTTGAGTTGGACGAAAACCTCATTTTTGTGCGTGTGTTTTGTGTGTGCTCCAGGCAGTTTGCGAAAATGAACCATGTCGCAGAAATGCACGGATGGTCCAAGTTTGTTACGATGCAGGTTTGGATAAATTCGCAGCGTTTTTTTTTTTTCGTTTGAAAGCTGTGACTGAAACTTTCCCGATTGTGTTTTGCAGAATTTGTAAGTCATCCAGTGGCATCCCAACATTCGGAAAAAAAAAACAGACCCGCAAAGATAACTCTTTTGTTGTTGCAGCTACAACCTCTTGTATCGTGAGGAAGAACGCGAAATGAACAAATATTGCGCCTCCGAAGGCATCGCAGTCCTCCCATGGTCACCCCTTGCGCGCGGGCTCCTTGCGCATCCTTCAACAGCAAACAGCAACGAAAAACCCAGCTTGCGAGCAACCACCGATGCCGCGTTGAAACGGTGGTTCCCAAAAGAAAGCGAGGAGGATGGAATGATTCTTGACCGTGTTGCACAGTTGGCTGGGAAAAGAGGAGTGGGTCCAGCAGTAGTTGCGCTTGCGTGGTTGATGGGTGGTGGTAAAAGTGGGGTTGGGGAAGGGAAAGGTGTTAGTGCTGTGATTGCTGGATGCACGAAGGCGCAGTTGAGTTGTTGATTTCTCTTTATTCATCTCTTCTTTGGCTGATACTCTCGGTGCGCGCGTGATTTTTTTTTTTCAAAGTTATCTGGACGAGCTTGTGCAAGCTTCGAGGTTTATTCTTTCCAAGGAAGAGGTGGAATACCTCGAAGAACCGTATCTGCCGAAGCCCATCATGGGACACTCTTAGAGTCTGAGATTCTTCTGCATCACGCGCAAATGTCTTACGATAAAGAAGGGCAGCGAAGGAATGGAACGCGTCTTCTTTGCAAAGAGAGGAGTCATTTTGAAGTCGATATAAAAGCTGTGGAAAAAGGGCATCTATTTTTTTAGCTTATAATCTACTTGCTCCATGCTCGACATGACGGTGCCCCGATCTGCAACCCATAAGGTCATGTTCTCGTCCCTTCCAGCCAACTTCTGGTGATCCCAACCCTTCATTTCATACAAAATAGAAACAAACAGTTTTGGGTCACTTCCAGCCCCAACATCACCAGCCAGAATCCAACGCTCTAGCAGCCCCTTGAGTCGATTTACCACAACTTTAGGCAGATACGCTGAAATCCAAGTGTACTTGCTTGGGATGGATTCCCACGCCATAATATCCTCCGTCATGAACGTGCACAGATGCGATACACCTTCCAAACGCGCGTTTTCAGTTGCTTCGGCGATGGATGCGGGCGAGAAGTCGATTCCTGTTGAACGGATTCCGTGCGCTTTTGCCATGTGGATTACAATACGGCCGTCTCCGCATCTTTTGAGTTTTTGAGTGTTTTTTTTTTTTTAGTTTTTGTTCAAGTGTTTTTTGAAGAGCGTGGGTTGGGTGGGTTTTGGGATTCCGATGATACGACTCAAGAGATGGCTGGGGATTGTTTTCCGAGTGCCGCCACTCGGCTTCCGTGTTATTTCATCGAGTAGGAACGCGGGTTCAGATTCATTTCTCAGTAACGGTGCCAGTTCTTGAGAAAGAATGCGATAAGCATATTGCCGAAGGGTGGCGGGATTTTCCCGATGCGCCTTCACAAGGTTTCGAATGGACCGTGGAAACAGGGGGAAAACAAGACCAAGCGGGGGGCGGGAAATTCGTGCAAGCAAGCAGCTTACCCCAAATCCATAAACTGAATGTCCTCCATGTTCGGTTGGGTGGTATCAGAATCAATGAGAGCGCCTCTCGTGTGAAAGAGCAGCGATGACACGGCAGCTAGTGTGGACGGGGACGAGTAGTACAGGTTCATGGTCGTGTTTCCAAACTCCTCGGCGCAGTCTGCGAAGGGGAAGTTGTCGTCGTTCATTTTTTTTTCCGTTCGCCAGTTTGTGTAATTTTTGGGTTTCTGAAGGAATAGAAAAATGGGGCCAGCAAATTGGCGCTCACCCACACATCAAACACGGGTTATATTCATATCATACTCAATCTTCAACAGCAAACAAACAAAAGCAACGAACAACGCGATTTGAAAGGAAAAAGGAGAAACGTGTGAAACGGGAATCAAGGACGATCACAAGGCAGCCAAGACGCCGGCAATCAGGACGAGACCAGCGAATGCCCCGTTCTTGAGAGCTCCAGATTTGGAAGTCGTTGCAGTGACGGCAGCAGTGCCCGACGCAGCGGCCGCAGAAGTCTTTGCCTCAGCCGACGTCGTGGTCGTCGTAGTCTTTCTTGGAGGCATCGACACCGTTGCCGTTGACTTTTCACCCGTAACCAAGTCCGTGAAAGTAAAACCGTCGCCAAACTGGACTTTCATAAACTTTTCACAACCAGCAGTGTCCTGAGTAAGGTCACATGGTCTTCCGGCCATCAAGTTTCCTGGCTCGCACACGCGCATGCAGTACAGGCCGTTTCCGGCCATTTCAACATAGTGCTGCATGCCTGGGTTGGCTTGGGTGGAGTTGTCAACGCCAGAGTAGGGTTCTTTACCGCAGTTGATGAATGGCCCGTCGTCATATTGGCCGGCATCATCGTAGAGACCTGGAGCGCTGGATGTGCAGTTGATTCCGAGGACTTCGCAGTCCAGGTAGCCGTGGATTTGGATGTAGTGCTGCCCTGGAACAGTGAAATTCTTCAAGACATGGGCCGAACGAATTCCAAACTGGGGAAGGGGTTTTGCCCCTGGCGGCAGGTACGAGCCCATGCAGAAGGACTGCACAAATCCTTCCGCCTGAACGACAGTGGGAAGCTTGTTCCAAGAATAAAAGTTGTTGGCCAGGAAGATTGATTCAGGGTTTGGCAAGTTGATGCAGAAATTGGTCGGGTCCTTGATGTAGACTTGCTGGCCCGCGACTGGGTAGGGGCCAGGGGGAGCGCATCTGTCGACGGTGTCTCCAAGGTACCAGTTCGAGATCTGGCACTGAGTCAAGTTGGGAACTGCAACGCATGGATGAGTGGATGGGGGTTTATGGGTGCCGCCACGCATGGGACTCACACGAGCCAACGCATCCTTGGGGCAGGCCCGGCTGTGTGGGGCCGTTGGGGTCGAACTGAGCACGGACGAGCGACGCGGCGGCAACGACGGCAGCGAGCGAGGGAAGCATCGTCGTTTGTGGTTGAAAAGAAAGTGCAATAAACGATCACTCAATTGTCCGAATTAAATACTGCGTTTTAATAAAACCGAGAACTACTTAAAATCATTACGACAACAACAACAGCAACCCGCTGCGCGTGCGAGGAATACGCAGGCAGCTGCGCGCGTTCCAGTCTTGTTTGCGTGCGCCCGTGCGTGTGCTTCCACTGCTGCGTTACTGTGCTGCTGTTGCTGCGAGGAGCCGGCGCACACCAACACGCACCAAGACCACCCAGCGTATCACATCAGCACATCAGTACCATGCAGCAGCTGCCGTGCGTTTAAAAGTGTTGCGCTGTTTTGCACAAATGGGGACGCGAGAGTGAGTGGCACAACAATCCTGGCTTGTTGGTAGAGCGAGTCACGTGATTTGTGCAATCGTGACTCTCTCTTTAAACTGCCATTTCCTGCGCTGCCAGTACCGCACTGCAGGCAGGTCCTCTGTGGTCGCACCTCATCGGTTCCAGTCTTTCGCTTCTCCAACTCTCCGTTTCCGATGTTCAAGTGTCACTCTTGTATTTTTAAGTCGAGAAATGAACATTAGACCGAGTGAATGGGAATCCCAATAAACCAGACTGATAGCAGAGTTGGACATTGTTTGGATACTTTTATACTCACCAAATGATGAGGAATTAGTGTGCAAGAAAGAGAGCGTTTGAAAAACAAAAACAGTCTTCCGCCACCACCATTCCTGATTCCACTGCTCATCTCATCGGCGATACCGATCCCTACTTCTGGATCTTGACCGAGAACGCGATCGCGACCTCCTGTTGTTTCGGTATGAATCACGGCGGTCACCTCGTCGATCGTCATCCCTTCTTCTATCATAGCGATCATCATCTCTCCTTCGCTCAACAGAGCGCGATCTCGACCGATCTCTCCGACGCCGATCCCAGTCATCGTCCCGCCGCCCAACATTACCTCGATTCCGATCCCTGCTTCGCGAGCGAGACCGTTTACGATCCCTTTCCCTCTCCCTGTCTCGATCACGATCACGTTCCCGATCTCTTTCCCTCTCACGGCTCCGACTGCGACTGCGGCTACGAGACCGAGACCTTCTTCTTGTTCCGTTGTTACCACCATTTGATGCTACACTTGCCTTTTCTTTGATTTGGATTTTTGGCAATACACTTGAGGAGCTCGAGTTTTGTCGCACAGGCGGCGCTGACCGTGGATTTCCATTGTTAACAGACGATTTGCGGTCCACATTAGCTCCATTGTCACCGCCATTTCCAAGTTTGGACTTGATCTTGTCGTACATGGCCCGTACTTTGGAGTAGTGAACAGGAGCAGGCCAATGCTGACTCGCAAACTTCCACAGGTTTCTTCCCAATCGGACATTGGTCTCGGTATTATCTCCACCAATCCCATTCATCACGAGTCCAATATGATTTCCAATGAGAGACACAGTGTCCTTTAAGAATACGGCCTTGATTGCGGGTTCCATGTTTCCAGTTTCCTTGTTGAGTTTTTTGAGCTCCTTTTTAATGGGCGCCATGATGGCCTTGAGCTCCAAAGCGTCAACAGAGACATCTGAAAAGTCAGACTCATAGTCCACAGCAGCAGCAGCAGTAGCTTTTGTCGAGGTTTTGCTTTTTGACTTTGATCCCACGGCAACCCTATCAGGTACTTTCGACGACACACTCTTGTCCTGGCTTTTGTTTGGACTCGCACCTTTGATTTCAACTTTGGGAGATCCGACACCGGATGCCGCAGAAGAGCTCCCGGCACTCGCAAGCGACGTTGTGGACCCATTCGTTTGAGGCCCAGACGAGGCTGCAGTAACTCGTTTCTTGAAAGGAAGAGTCGGCCCGCTCTTTGACTTTGCAGTTTGCTCACTACGAGTCTGTTCCGTGTCCTTGAGAAACTTGAGCAAGAAATCTGCACGACGGCCCAGATGGATGGATTTGGGCAGCTTGGAGTCTTTCTTATCGTCAACTGGTGCTGCGCGTTTTGAGTTGCCTTCATCGTCACCATCCGCTCCTTCGTCGTCAGCTTTGGACAAGAAGAACTTGTCCTTGAAAGGAAGTGATTCATCAGTCTGCATCTTGGTCCAGCAGCCGTATCCATGCTGATAGATCCCAACCAGCAGCATCGCATCATCTGTGAAGGTCCACTTAATAGACCATGCGGGCATCTTGATGGTAGACGCAGAGCTTCCAAGCCGAAACTTGAGAGGATCTTTGATGGCCTGGATCCGATTAGTTAGCACAGTCAGCTCCTTGATACGCTGGAGTAGCAAGACTGAGTTGATCTGGGACACTCCATTGTACGTGGCTGGTATCATTTTCACAAACTTTCGCTTTGCATCTGCCTCCTCAGATGCCTTCTGGCTTTTGATTGCATTTTTGCATGCAGCAGTGACTCCCTCAACAGCCCCATTGATGACTTCTTGAGCGCGCGACTCCAAGTCAGCATCCTTCACAATTTCATCATATCGCTCCTCAATCGATCCAAATCGTAACAGCGCACGAATCAAGGCCCTCGTTTCTTTTTCATTCAGGGCCGCTTTACTTGACCCAGCTTTCGCTTTCGAGGTCGATGAGGCGGCACGTTTCCGTTTGCTGTTGTTGCTGCGACCCGAGATGCGTCCGGGCGTCTCTCCAACTGCACCGCCCTCATCCGAGTCGTCATCGATACGCACACCGTCGGGACCATAGCGCACCGTCCGCATCACACGAGGGCCAATGTATTCAGGATTCTCCGGCTCCTCAACAGCGGCACGTTCATTTTCAGGGATAATTTCTTCCCATGAAACCTGGTTCATTTGCACGTCTTCGACTTTCCATTGTTCCAAGAAGGCAGCACCTCCATCGGCTGCACCGGTCGCTTCTTCCGACGTGTGATGCTCAGCGCGAGAGAGAATTTCATCCAAATTCAAGTCGTCCAATTTACTGAGAGGTTGTGCACCTGACGAAGCGGCTCCATCTTCTCCAGTCAGAGCTTCCAAGTTTTGCCTGAACATTTGCTTTGCTCCAAATTTGAGGATCAGTTGAAGCTCTTCTTTGGACATTTGCGTGTTGCCAACAGATTTGGTTTTTTTGGACATGACATTGGCTCCTGTTGTATCCATTTGCTTGATGATGCCTTGTTATAAGAATGAGAAAAAGAATCAACAACCAGGACAGAGAGATTGCAGTAATCGCATGGGGAAATACTTACAGTATTCAAGCACCATCTTTCGCTTGGCCCGCTCCAATACATCCTCTTCGATCGTATCTTTGGCTACAAACCGGTACACATTTACAGTATTCTTTTGCCCAATTCTATGGGCTCTGGCCATGGCCTGCAAGTCATTCTGAGGATTCCAGTCACTGTCAAAAATGATGACCTGAAAAAAGGAAAGTAATTAGGCAATGCGAAGAAAATTGCGGCAGTTAATGGAAAGCGTACCGTGTCAGCAGTGGCCAAGTTCAATCCCAGACCACCAGCACGTGTGGAAAGAATGAAAACAAAATCTTGGGAGTCAGGCGCATTAAAATGGTCCATAGATCTCTTTCTGGCTTCGCTTCCAGTACTCCCATCCAACCGCTGATGTTGGTAACCGCGCAGAACCAGATAATCAGACAGGATGTCCAACAAACGTACCATCTGACTGAAAATCAACACGCGATGACCTGATTCTTTCAGTCGTGCAAGCAGCTTGTCTAGCAAAACCATTTTCCCTGAGTTTCCGATAATTCCACGCAGTTGCTCTTCTTTGTTCGCAACAACTGTCTCTGCATTAGGAAACAGGTACGGATGGTTGGCAGCCTTCTTGAGCTCCATACAGATATTCAAGAGGGAGTTCTGGTTTCCGGCCGTTACTCCCTTATTCAACGCGCTGAAGTTTCGGCTAAAAATATTCTTGTAGAAGTCGAGCTGCATGGCCGACAACTCTACGCGCAATATTCGCTCCGTCTTGGTTGGCAGCGATTTTTCAACGTCCTTCTTGAGACGACGCAGCATATAATTTTGCAAACGAACTTGCAGATCTTTGATCTTGTCTTCTTGATTCTCAGCAGTGATGTCGATTTCAAAGTCTTCAAACTCGCGAAACTTGTCTGGCATGAGAAACTGAATCAGCGCAACGAGCTCCTTGACAGAGTTTTGAAGAGGAGTTCCAGTAATGAGAAGGCGATTTGCAGTGTGGAAATCTTTCAATGCTTCGTGAAGCTGAGACTCGGAGTTTTTAAGTCGATGTGCTTCATCCACAGCAAGGAAGCACCACTTGATGCGGCCCAATTGCTCACGGTCCTTCAAAATCAGCTCATAACTTGTGAGGAGAACGTTAAACTTGGGTTTGGACGATTTGCCCTTGATATAGAATTCGTGTTCTCGAATAATGGTTCTTGACTCGGAATCACCCGTGTAAACGATCATATTCATTTCAGGCGCCCTGAAAATAGAAATTTGTTATTGACAATCATATTTGGCCAACGGCTTTCTTACCATTTTCCGAATTCATGCTGCCAGGATCCCATTGTGGAGAGTGGAACTACCACAAGGAACGGACCATATAACTGCATAGAGTTGAAAAGATAACTCATGAAAGAAATGGACTGCACGGTTTTTCCTAATCCCATCTGAAGAAAAAATTAATTTGGCATGGTCGTTCAGCATTCGCAAGGAGGGGAAAAAACACGCCGCAAACAATACCTCATCCGCCAAAATGCCATTTTCGTTTCGGTGCCATAGATATGCCATCCAGTTGATTCCCAAAAGCTGGTAATCTCGTAGTTCACCACCCTTCAGATATTCCGGTTGCTTGGTAAATTTTTTGAACTCGGGTCGGTTCTTGGTATATGATTTACTCTTGTGCGGAACCATGGTCGACGAATCTCTTTGCAAAAAAGCGTCAATCGAGTCTTGAAACTCGGCAATCTCATCTTCTGGTTCCCAAGTTGCATCTTTGTAGTTGAGGCGCCTCCATTTGCAAAGGTATTCATCTCCGCCCGAAGGGAGAGGACGAGACGCTATTACACGATCGACGAGTTTGAATTCTTCCAAATCACTGCGGTGCATTTCCAGAAGAATATCCTTTTGCTCAATCTCTTCTTTTGTGGTGTATACACTATCTCGTTCCAGCTTATCTTCTTCAACGCGCTTGTTGTACCGCTCAAGTTTTCTGAATCCTTTCACTTGAGACAGGTCTTCACCTGGGTTCCACGTGTTGCGTCTGTGGGACCAACCTTGCCACTTGATCAGATACTCGATGACATCTATGATGCAAGTCCAGTGGTGTTAGTTTCGCGACAAAGACAGTGACAGAACCGCATTACCAGGATCTTTTTCAGAAGGTCGATGATCCAAAACAAATTCAATCGTGGGAATTACTTCTGCAGAAACATCTTCTTCATACTGCTCCTTTTCTTTCGCCTTCTTTGCATAATCCTCATCCGAATCCCACTTCATCTCTTCATCCAGCTGCTCGTCAATGAGGGCCTCGTTATAGTCGGCTCTTGATTTGTTTCTCGATGAGAAACGCACTTCGTGGGATAGGTCTTCTTGTGAGGAAAATGAATGACTCTTGGCGGGTCGGGACAGCTTTTTTTGGACAGGAGGCTTCCTGCGTCGGCGGGTAGATCCACCAAACTCTTCATCTTCAGAATCTTCAGTAAAGCCGTCATCAGAATCATCAGCAGCCGTCTCATCCATGACTACATCGTCATTATCATCGTCATCGTCATCATAGTCTCGCCCTGTAAATATGTGCTTCAATTAACGCCGTTTTCAAAGTCAGTTGGTCGGTTTGTCCTTACGTGAAAGCTTGGAGCGAGATGGCTTTGACTTGGATGGTTTTTTGGCGTTAGGGCGACGTGAACTCGAGATGCTATCATCATCTGAGTCGTGAACCTGGGTCAAAGAGCCCGCATAAGAAACGATGGATGCGAACACAGAATCAAGGAAAGTAAGCCCAGCATACCTGCATTCTCGCAGCGGAACCGCCACCACGCGCTCTGCCCGACCTTCGCAATCCGTACAACAAAGGATCATCCTCATAATCAACGCCTTCTATTTTGCCTCGCTTCTTGGCGGGTCGCTTTATGGTGTCCGACTCGTCACTACTGCCTCCATGATCGGACATTTTTTTGGACACGCCATATGAAACGTTCAAGGCATCTTCCTCCGAATCCTCGTCTTCATCACTTGGTTCGGCCCCACCGGCACCTCCGACCGAACCAGCACCATCGCCTCCGTCAAACGAGCTGTCGCTCTCATCGTCATGGGCAGGGGCAGCAACTGAGCGCTGATAACTGTCGACATCAAGCGCTCCATTTGAGGTGGCACCGTTGCTACCACGTTGCGCATCCGTCTTGGTGCCAGCCTCGGAATCAGAAGATGAGTCGCTTGATTCGTTCGACGCGAGCACCTGATGCTGGGCCTTGAGCGGCTCTTCATCAGTGTCGCTTTCAAAGATTTCGTCAATCTCACGGTCGATTTCAGTGTCTGCTTTTAATGGGTGGGATTGAAGGTTTGGGAGGGCAAGAGAGAAGAAGTTTAGTGCAGGGTTAATTTGACATGTCAACTGGCGAAACGAAGTGAGGAGATAAGAGAGAGGTGGCCCCCCAGCGAGATTGAAAAAGAGAGAAAACATGCGCTTCCTCCTTGCAAAAAGCGAAAGGATTGGCTGCTTTTGCTCCAGCCGTGTAGTCCAGGGGCAGTTGAATGGGTCCTCCTCAGTCCATCACGACGCTTCGTATTTGATTTCACATTGGCTCCAATGAGGGTGGCGCCGTGTCGCCCAGTCCCCCATCGACTCTGTTTGGGCCTACAGCCAAAGCAGGCGGTCAGTCCCTCCTGCAACTAAACTGCAGTCAGGAAGACAAGTCTGGCTCTTGCAACCGCATTCGAACAGGCAGAACCCCACAAAACGACAGACGCGCCAGTTGCCAGGTCAATTGTTTTCGTTCGTACAGGTAATGGCGATGCTTGGTAGGCGTAAAGACAAGTCCTCGTTCGTGGCAAGGATATGGCGACCTGAACCAGACCTGTGCCGAAGTTCTGCAAGGCACTGCTTCCTCCACAGTTCCGCAGAATATTGAGAATAGAACGACGTACACTGGCTGTGCCGCTTATCCTTAAACATCTGTCCAGCGTCATGGATCCGGAAACACTGATTGCTCCACCATTTCGGGGGAAGGAGGGGCCACCCTCGATGGGAGAAAATGGGAGAGATTTTGGTGCACTAACCTTGATCCATCTGGCACTGTTTAAGAGGCAGGGATTTGTATCTGGCGTGTGCGTGCGCTTGTGTACAGGGTCACTCAGAGACGGGTATTATTTTTTGGGACCGAATTTTATTATAACATGTCAAGATTCACAGCCAGAAGCCATCAACGTTTATTGCTTATGTGCTCGCATCATGGCATTCTGCCTATCACATGCTTCATTAAGTACGTCGTTACTGCTCCAGATGCCGACCCCTTCTGTTCGGAGATTCTCCATCAGTGCAGCAAAATCATCGACTCGTTCATACTGCCGTCGCTCCAGTTGATACCGGATATCATTAAATTGCGGGCTGTGAAGAGCTTGAACAGATTCTCTGGAGCCCAGTACCTTAGGTGTTGTTCGTGGAATCTGGTTGAAAAAAAAATACGATGGTTCAAAAGTTGGAAGGGTGGTGAAAAAGTGAAAAGTCCACCAAATACCATTTTTGCTTCGTATTGTCGCAATGCCTGGGGTATATCTGCGAGAGGTATACTTGATAAAGATTCTGCGAGGTCGACAGCGTCAATTAAAGCCTGATTTGCCCCTGTGAGGTTCAGTGTGAGTGTAAGATCTTGAAGACTGGGAACTCGAAGGAGCACAGTATTTACCTTGCCCCTTGAAAGGTGACATAGGATGAGCTGCATCTCCCACAAGGGTGACGCGTTTGAATGAGTTCTTGTAATGAATCGGCAGAGTCAAAGGGTCGCGATCGTAAACAGGGTATCCAGTGATAAGAGACTCATCCGTACTTTCAATTATCGGAAGAATTGGATCTGCGAATCCATTGCACTGCTTGAGGGCTTCCACTTTCAGTCCACCACTGCCTCCCTTTGACAGAACCAGGGCCCCAGCTTCATCCAGCATAGGAAACGATAATTGCCACATTGAGCGAGTTTCATCGAAAGGCATGAGAAAAATGCGCGCGAAGCCATTGGACATTTGAATCATTCGCTCATGGAGGACAGGGAATTGCGCGTTTTCAAAGATTCCCAGCATCACAAACGAGTCTAAATATTTCAATCCATTCGACGTTTTATCCTCCAGAGCGATTGCCCGTATAGATGACCGGATTCCGTCACAAGCGACGAGTACATCAAATTCGTAAGACTTTTCCAGAATTTGGGCATCCGTGTTCACGGGTATTTGCCGACCTTTAACATAAACTTTGCAGTCTATCTCTTCGACGGAATCAAGATGAAAGCCCCAGACAGTAGACACGTAGTTGCTGGAGGAGGCAAGTGAGTCAGCTTGCCATGGTCTACGAGCTGATGCACTCTACAAGCGCGTACCTGTCCAAGGCTGCCAGTAGCTCCTTCCGCAACACCTGTCGTGCAATGTGGCAGTTGCGAGATGGATCCCAGGTGGAGGCGGCCTCTGCACTGGTGGTGCCCCAGAAAAGAGCCAGTTTACCCTGATGCACCAGAATGAATCGTCAAACAAAATAGACACAGTCCCAGAAACGAAACAACGCACCTCGTGATCGCAGATAAAATGCGAGGCCGAGGCAACACCGCCCCGCAGCACGGCCTGCTCAAGACCGAGTCTCCTCAACGCCCTCCCCGCCTGTTGGAGCGTGAGTCCGTATCCCTGCGCACGGGCATCCACATGGTTGTCCCGTTCGAGAACTACGCACGAGGCTCCTACTCGCTGCAGTCCCGCCGCCAACGCGAGGCCGCCCAGCCCACCGCCGACAATCCCAACAACCAGCTGCCTCTCCGCACGGGTTACTGAATCTTCGACTGTCTGCTCTGCGGGCAAATTCACTTCGCTCTGCTTCTGCTGTCGTTTGAGTTTGCGGCGTGAGATGTACACACCCTTTTCGCTCTCATTTGCATTTCTTCGCTTTTTCTCTTTTTCCATTTTTTAACTAAAAGTTCTTGCTGACCGCGTTTCTAAATTTTGCGAGATACGATCATAACCTTGGGGCGCACGGTGACGGGCGTACAATGGGATCAGCGGAAGGATGAAATACCACAGATCAGCCCTGCTGCGAAAGAAGAATCAGTGATACGCACAAGTTTGGTCTTTGTTAACTACGACGCGCCAACAACTGTGTGGTCCGCAGAGTCTGGTGGGGACCCCCAGCATCAAGAATCAATTGGACTCCCCCTGCAAAGTTTCGAGAATGAAAAGTCAGCTGTTAGCCACACGATTGAACTATTTGGGATGCAAGGAGAATGGACAACTTTTATCTGCGTGTATAGAATCCGAGCAGTTTGAGCGACGCATTTGAAACCAAAAGACAGCAGCATTTGCACCAGCACCAGTTTTCAGAATTATATGGGTTCTTGTTTTCGTTTCCCGCGACTGTTCGCCACTCTTGGTTCCATGGTTTTAGCTGTCCTATGAAATCTAGCTCTCCTGCACTACAAACAGATACTGACTGCCAGTCCTTCACGCCCGTATGGTATAATAAACGAATACACTGCCTATACTCAACGTCAATCTGTTGGCCCTTGTACAAAACGTCAAGATCACCTGACTGCTTTCTACTCAGGACTAATGTCGTCTGTCTTGGTGACAATGCTGGAGAGCACAGTTTCTTCAAGAGGCCTATCTGCTCAGATTTGGCACGCGCCCAGCCTCCTTGTGGCTCGAACTGCGATGGACGCGGATTACGGTTGAACCCAATTGATCAAAACATGGCTCATATTGATATAAGTTCCGTACAACTTGTGCATGTGAAAAGTAGGATGGAAAAGCGTTTTGAATTAAGATTTTGCGTCATCGCTCTCGTTCCTGTAACAGACGTACCGCTGGTCCCTTCGATGAGCAGTCATGGAACCTACTGCTGTGGGGAATGGTCCATCAATATTTGGGAGGCCGAATCCACACGAACTCCAGGGATGCAGGTTGTACACGACACATCTCATGCATAGTGAACGCATAATGGTATCCATACACCGTATTTCTGGACGTTGCATTTGCGAATTTCAAATGCCTTTCCCGAATACCTTTTGAAAGACTGGCTTTTTCTTTGGTAAAAATTACCATGTGGATGCTGGACAGCGCCTTGAGCAGTTTTTGCATGATCACACAAGGACTCTTTATCTCTCAGTGTGCAGCTGCTTTGTGCCAAGGCTTCTTCCCAATGTCGAACTGGATTCATCTCTACTCTTCCAGCATACAATGAAATGCTGATATTTCATACGTGATTGGCAAGCACTTTTTTTTTTTTGAATCGTTTGATTTCCCAGAAAAGGTTTAATATTGTCAGTCCTCTCTCTGCTTGTAATATAATCTATAATGTGTTTTTAAAATCAGCCTCGCAAGAAACAAAACTCGGGATATCACTCTCGAAACTCTCTCATATGGCTGTACCCACTCGAAATACTTAACCGATTCGACCGCTTCGCTGCAACACTGCCCCTTGCAGGCGGCCAAACGTCGCGATCCTCCGAGATACTGCTTTCACTGGTTCCTTCCTCATCAATCACCACTTCCTCAATATCATCATCGTACAGGGTTGAAGCTTCCCCTGTCAAGACACCAACACCCAAGAACGCAGCATCAGCCCGACCATTCGCATCCGCATCAGATTCATCATAATCGTCCGCTTCATCGTCCATCTGAAACACTGTAACTTCTTCAGGAGACATGGGGGGTTCCGCCAAATGCCCATGTTGCTTAAGTTGTAGCATACTACTCGCCCCACTGCTACGTCTCCTTCCCATTTGATTTGAGCCGCCATTTCCATAATGAATTGAGTTTGCAGAGGCAATGGATCCATTATCTTTCCCACTTTCATCTCGCTCAGTGTGATCCCGTTTGGTACTCTTGGACCTCCCAACACCACCCCGCTTCTTGCGGTGCATGCTGCTGCTCCGACCACGAGGTCGCTCCATGCTTGGAAATGATACAGGTGGGGTGGAACTCATCACCCCACTGCTCAACACGGGTGTTCCTGGTGTCGATCCACCTGTGGGTGTGGCGGCGGTGCTTGCTGAAACAGCGGCGGCGGCAGCAGCAGCAGCAGCCGCAGACGCGTAAATGTTTGTGTTGCTCCGCGCACGAGACATACTGCGTCCTCGGCCGCGACGTAAATGCGCAGGCGGCTCGTTGCTGATCATTTCAACTACAGAGGATGTGGCAGTGAGGAGTTCGTGAGGGTGCATGAGTGGCGTAGAGGCAGGGCTTTCTGATGATGTTTTGGTTCTGGGTCCTGAGAGGTTTGTGGAGGATGTGCCGGAGTGAGTGTGCTGTCGGGGCACAAAGCTTTGTGGGTCGATGGCTGGCAAAGATGGGCTGGTGGGATTGATGTACGTCAGGAACGCCATGGGAAGAATTCCTTGGACGTTCGTGGACTCGTTTATTCCCAACGCCCAACCTACAGGTAGAAAAAGATAATTTCTTGTTAATCTTCAGGTTCATCTGTCTCACAAATCAGAACTTACCATCATCGAAAATCTTTTTGATGCGAATAATATTGCCAACGTAAATTGGC